>JAVJIF010023213.1:0-78895 GCA_038442645.1 Agave tequilana
GGATTAAACCTTGCTTCACAAGTTGTCACACCTTGATTTACACAAGCTTTCTCTCTCTCACAATCTCTCTTTTTGCAGATTTTCTAGGGAGGAAGAAGACTAAGAGAATAAAACCTAGAGAAAATCAAAATACAATCTCTTTCTCTATTCTCTCCTCTCTTCCTCTCTCCTCTCTCCTCTTCTCATATTTTTGCGAAGGCCCTGGTGGTGTATTTATAGCCTCAGAGAGAAGGCTCCAGAATCCAGGTTGTTGGAGAGAATCTCAGCCTCAACGGCCTTATACCGCCGTGGACACGCGGTAAATCCTGGAAAGCGCGGCAAAATCTTGGCCGTTGAGCCGAGATTTCTGTTGCGCGTATCTCGTAGGTTGTTAGCCACGTGGACCTTCTGGAAGTATGAGCTGGCGCGTGGATTTCTTCTGATTATGGCCTCAACATTTGGGCTTTCTTTTGGGCTTTGATTTATTTTCCTTTAATTTTTGATAATTAAAGGATTTTGGCCTTTTCTCAATTAGAATATGGACCTGCAAAAATAGAGAGAAAAGGATTAAAAATCACGTTTTTATTTACAGTATGCATGGTATGGATGTGGTAAAATATGCAAAAATGAATAACAATCACACCCCCATACCTAGCTTTTGCTCGTCCTCGAGCAAAAAGAAAGAAAAAGAAAATCCTAACTAGTTTATTACACCACTTTCGTAGGTGACACGATTGCACTGAGCACGTGCAACAAGCCGTTAAACCTCTAGGTTACCCTAGAGGAGGAGTGTTGTCTCCTGAGGGTTTTCAGCGGATTGCACCCACAAAATTCATAAAGAAAAATAAAAGGGTTAGTGAAAATTTTGATCCATGTTTTAAAGATTCTTACTTGAGTTATAGGTTTCAGATTACCCTAAACTTTTCATTCCTCTTATAGGCGTCTATTGGAGTTTTGTTTTTCATCTTAGGTTAAGTTTTTAGGGAAAAGATCAAAAACCGGATTTTGCATCAATCCTAGGATATATACATCTATAAATATGAAGGATCTTTCTTAGACTAAGTTCATTTATTTACTAATATATAACATTTTTTTTTCTTTTTTTCTTTTTTTTATATATACAATATTATTTATTTACATTTCCTTAGCATCCTTAGGCTTTCTAATTTACCCTTGTAACGAGCCTCTTACCGATGACTCCCAAACCAGTCGGTCTTAGGGCACCAGATGAGAAAACCCCTCGGGTTCGAAGACTCGAGTAAACTAGGCCACGAAGGAATTTAAGGACTTAACCACCTTTAGGCGTGATTGGCAATGCTTCTTGAGGCACGACTAACCAGCTTAATTAGTGGCTAAGTAATTATTATTTATTTATATACATATTTATTTTTATTATTTTTTTGTTTATTTTTTTTATATATATATGTAAATAAAGTCACAAAGTCTTTGATTATCCTTCAATATGTTTAATGTATATATCCTAAAGAAAGAATTAAAATCTAGCAATTTTTCTAATCCTTTATTACTTAACCTAAAAATCTGACAAAACTCCTCTTTTCGACTTATAATTAGAAATCTTAGTTAAGAGCTTCCTTAATCCCTAAATTCAAGCTTGATTCTTTAAACATGGATCAAGAATTTCCTTATTTTTTTTTAATTTTTTTCTCTTTTTTTATTTTTCTAAAAGAAAAAGTAAAATCTAAAAGAAAATAGAAAATCTACTAAGAAAGATAAAATCTAAAAAGAAATAAAAACCTAAAAAGAAAATGAAAATCTTAAAAATAAAAATAAAAAGCCTAAAAAGAAAATGAAAATCCTAGGTTAGAATCTACCCCCCATACCTATCTCATGCATTGTCCCCAATGTATGCAAGATAAAAATGATGCATGAAATAGGTAAAGGTTTTTTTTATTTTTTTTATTTACAAAAAAGTGCAAAAAATTATTTACAAGGAATATATACAAGTGTGATCATTACCTAGGCTTTTCTTTGGTCGTTTTCCTCTGGCCCGTTTCCATCGTTCCAGTGTGTTTGTTTGCGCGGGCTCAGTTGGGAAACGTATTGAATTATTTTCTTAGCCCTAGGTGTTTCCAGATTCAATTGTTTGTTGTCATTCATCCTCTTTCTACCACATTGTTCACTAAAAAATTCCTTGTCACCACTTTCACTTTGAATCTCATTACTTCCAATGTTAAGGAATTCCAGCTCCTCTCCATACAACTCTTCAAAACTCAGGTTAACATTTCCCATCAGAATTGTACAATCAGTTAACTGACCCCGAGTTGACTCATCCAGACACATGATCTCATCAGCGAAGAGGTCTTCAAAGGATATGTCAATTGGAGGTTCTTGAACTATATCCTCTTGGGATACAGTCACAGTTGGCTCAGTGAAAGTGAAAATATCCAAATCAACTTTCCCCTTTTGAAAGGGTACTCGGACAGTAGGATTTTTCATTTTAAGAGAATCACAAAATTGTGACTCATCTTGTGAATCTTCACTTACTTCCTCACAATTGTCTTTAACAAAGCTGACCTCGAATGTTTGATCTTTTGTCTTACGAGGCTGTGTGTGGAAGACATTTAGTTCATGAGTCATGTTACCAAAGGTTAACCTCATTGATCCATTCCAGCAATTGATTATGGCATTTGCTGTAGCCAGGAATAGTCGTCCCAAAATGACAGGAGTTTGAGCCCTTTGATTGGAATTAGACACAGGTTGTGTCTCAAGGACTATAAAATCAACAAGGTATATGAACTCCCCAACTCTGACAAGGACATCGTGAATTTCCCCCTGGGTCTCTTGACAGAACGATCAGCCAATTGTATGGTCATTTGGGTCGGGAGAAGATCGCCTAACCCTAATTGTTGGTACACAGACAAAAGTAGGAGATTGATGCTGGCCCCTAAATCAAGTAGTGCCCTATTGATGGTAGTCTGTCCTATGATGCATGAAATGGTGGGGCTCCCTGGGTCTTTGTATTTTATAGGAGTTGGACCAGTGAGCAACTCGCTGATGGTTGATGCTAGGAAGACTTTCTTAGGGACTTGTGTTTTCCTCTTCTTAGTGCACATTTCCTTCAAGAATTTGGCATATGATGGCACTTGTTGTATGGCATCAAGAAGAGGGACATTGATTTGGACCTTGTTGAATATTTCTTTTATCTTCTCCATGTGAGCATTTGACTTATGATTTGTAAGCTTATTTGGAAATGGTACACTAGGCTTATAAGGTTGCTCATCTACCTTTTCTTACCCTTGGCTTTTGAAGTGGATGGCTCTGTACTAGAGGATGGTTTGTCAGAAGCTGGTTGCATTAGGACAGGAGGTGTTGGCTTTGGTACTGGATGGATGATTGACTAGAAACCTTATTGTCTATCTGTTTTTCAGATCTCAGGGTATGAATAGCATGACAATGACTTGGGCCGTGTCTTCCACTTCATGCAAAGGGAAGTGATGTTTGGGATTTGGCAATGGCTGGCTTGGTAACAGTCCTTTTTGTCTCTCATTTACTGAATTAGCCAATTGCCCAATTTGGACCTGAACTTTATTAATATCCTGTTGATAGTTCTTTGTAAAGGTTTCTAACATTTTCCTCAACTCTGATATTTCTGAATCATTCTGGGGTGGATGTTGAAGATATGGAGACTGGAAATGTGTTTGGTAGTGTGGTGGGTTCTGAAAAGATTGTGACTGTGGTGGATTTTGATAATGATGAACAGTCGGTGAATTTCGATTGAAACTGGGTGGTTGAGACTGAGCAGTATAAGGATGTGGAAATGGTGGCCTATGTTGCTCAGGACCAGACTGACTCCACAAAAATTTGGATGGTTTCTCCATCCCGGATTATATGTGCTGGAGTATGGATTGTGAGGGGGTCTGGTAAAAGCTGCATTCGTATTCTCCTGATATGATTGAGGCTGATACAAAGGACACTCCTCAAAAACATGGTTGAGATCATGACAGTAGGTACAACCCGGTTTAATCAGAGGTGATGGGTTGACCTGATTGACCACAGAATTTTCCCTTGACTCAAGCAGTTCTATCCTCTTTATCAATTGTGTGATCTTGGCTTCCGCAGCTATAGAGGATTCTATGGAGTGCATACCAGTTCTGGAAGTGGTGGAAGTGGGTTTATCAGGCATGACTCCCACTGAATCGTTTTCTCAGCTAAGGCTTCAAAGAGATCCCACCCCTGATTCTCATCTTTCTTCAAAAATTCCCCTTGGCACATAGATTCAAGGAGGGTTTTTCGTTTGGTAATCTAGACCGTCATAGATAATCTGGCATTGACGCCATTTCTCTATGCCGTGATGAGGACATAAGGTTAGAAGGTCTTTGAAACGCTCAAAATATTTCTAGAAAGGTTCGTGTGATTCCTGTTTGAATTGCATGATATTCTTTCGCATGAGGGCTGTTTTGTGGATGGGATATAATTTTTTAAGAAAGACTTTTACAAAATCATCCCATGAAGATATGGAACTGACGGGAAGATTGTAAAGCCATTTCTTAGCAATATCCTTCAGTGCAAACGGTATGAACCTTAACCTAACAGCATCCTCGGTCAGTTGGGAAATTCTCATCATTAAACATACTTCTTCAAACTCTCGAATGAAGAAATACGCGTCCTCAGACTCTAGACCATGAAATCGGGGAAGTGTATTAATGAATTGCGGTTTCAGCTCGAAGTGATTTCCATTGGTTCAGGGAGAAGAATGCATGATGGCAGGGAGGTGCGAATCGGATAGAATCGATCTTGAAGTGAAACGTTGTTTTCCATTATGTCAAGTGGTTGTGCAAGTGTAGAAAGTCTAACAAGTCTCGCAGAATTTGGATCACGGAACCACTCTTGCATATACAGTCACAAACAACGTGCACCGATCACACCAGCGAAAAAGAAAAATGAAAATAACAAACAGTAAAAGAAAAATCAATCCAAGCTATCTAGGATTCCTGGACCTAGACGACTCCTAACTGATTAGACTGTCTACGGGAGGTTTAGTGTAGACTTTGACCACAAGCTAATCAGCCAGGTCAGGGCAAGGTTGTTGGGAGGTTTTCCGTCAAAGACGTTCCTTAATTAAGTAACCACCAACCTTTCGGGCTTTCGGCCCTCAATCCCTTTCCTAAACACTGATTTTACAAAAGTCAATT
Source organism: Agave tequilana (assembly GCA_038442645.1). Classification (NCBI taxonomy): domain Eukaryota; kingdom Viridiplantae; phylum Streptophyta; class Magnoliopsida; order Asparagales; family Asparagaceae; genus Agave; species Agave tequilana. The sequence continues at coordinate 5,133 of JAVJIF010023213.1, forward strand.
TCCAACACTTTTCCCCCTTAGGATAATCTCCTAAGTGAGTCCGGATGTCCCTAGGGCCAACGTCTATCAAATTTTATTACAAGCTTGGGATTGTGAGTGCTTGGAAAATGATTTTTGGGCTAAGGAAAGGGTATGAAATCCCCCACCTTATCTTATTTATGGTGATGCCCTTAAAATCAGTTTGGTGCAAGTGTACAGTTATAAGTAGACAAGGTTCACTCAAAGCAATTAAAATCAAACAAGGAGTGAATCCTATTCAATATGCAATGCACACGTACCTTGCATCCAGCACTCTTCAACAGTAAAGTAAAAGAATGGAAAAGACAGGTGCCTAGAAATGCAAATGTCTAATCAATTTTTAACTTTGCAACAAATTTTTTACTGTTGATTATTAGCAGATATAAGGTGAAGCATACCAGAAATAATTATTGCAGCAGCTGTATTTTACAGAGCAAGCAACCCTGCAGAAATTTGGTCAGTAGTTCACTCCTCCTTGCGGCGGATCCGCGGCATTGGCCGTGGAATCGCGGCAATTCAGAGGGCAACTGGTTTCTGCTTTCAAGAGCAGAAGCCCAGAGCCACTTATATGTTACTGCAATGCAAATTTTTCTGTTCTCTTCACTTGTAACCTGCAACAGAGAAGACGATTCGTTTAGTTCTTCACTTGAAGTCAAAAACCGTTGCTCTCCCCGGCAACGGCGCCAAAATTTTGATAAGAAAAAGGATAGTGTGGTAGATTGCACAAATATTCAACAAAAGAGAGAAGGTTTAGAGTCAACCTTAGGTGCTTGATCACTCCACAATATATTAAAATGATTGATGTATCCTTTCCAAATCACCGTAGTAGCACAAGCTATACGGGTCGAATCCTCAGGGAGAGCTCGCGATGGAAGCTTTACGGTTTAATGTGAAGATAGAAAATGAAAGTTCTTCTTTGTTTTAAAAGAATGCAAAAGACATGGAAAAAGAAATGAAAGAATTGGTGGTTGGTTTGTACATGAAATGAAAACTATGGAAATAAAATGAAAAGAATCGAAGACAAGATTTGCTTTGGAATTATACTAAAAGAATGGAAACTTGTAGAAGACTTTTAGATGAGAAAGGCCATGACTAGCTAACATTACTAACTTGCTAACTTACTAATCTCCGTTAGGGTGATGCTTGCCTCATGTTGATTCATCGGCATGTGTATGTCTTGCGTGTTGGTCTAGTTACTTTCCCACTTGATTGACGGGTGATCTTCTTGGATTTGTCTTGTAGCCTCATTGATGTCATAGGCCTTCAAGATAGACTTTCAATGGTGGAATCAAAAAAGTTGCCACTCAAGGGATGCTAAGGAAGAAGATACAACATTCATTAATTGAAGTAAAGAAGTTGTACAACAAATAGCATATGGTTGGTGATCTATCTCCATGTTCCGCCAAGGCACTTGTTCTAAAGACAAGGCTCTAAATGAGGCACACATGAATCATATGGAGAATTACAACAAGAAATTGCCAAGCGTGAAAGTAACCCATCGGGGATGAAGAAGACTCAACAATTGCAAGATGAAGAATTTGCATTCACCCAAGAGTTAGAAGTTAAGCAAGATTAGTTGTTAGCTAGTCACGTTAGAAGAAATTAGCTACTAGCCATTACAAGAAAAGAAAAGCAATTCATGAATAAGAGTGCAATGAAAGTAAAGCTTGAATTAAAGAATGCAAGTAAAGTACTAGAAAATGCTCAAGTAGAGAAAGGAGATTGGATTAAACCTTGCTTCACAAGTTGTCACACCTTGATTTACACAAGCTTTCTCTCTCTCACAATCTCTCTTTTGCAGAATTTCTAGGGAGGAAGAAGACTAAGAGAAATAAAACTTAGAGAAAAATCAAAATACAATCTCTTTCTCTATTCTCTCCTCTCTCCTCTTCTCATATTTTTGCGAAGGCCCTGGTGGTGTATTTATAGCCTCAGAGAGAAGGCTCCAGAATCCAGGTTGTTGGAGAGAATCTTGGCCTCAACGGCCTTGTAACCGCCGTGGACACGCGACAAATTCCTGGAAAGCGCGGCAAAATCTTGGCCGTTGAGGCCGAGATTTCTGTTGCGCGTATCTCGTAGGTTGTTAGCCACGTGGACCTTCTGGAAGTATGAGCTGGCGCGTGGATTTCTTCTGATCATGGCCTCAACATTTGGGCTTTCTTTTGGGCTTTGATTTATTTTCCTTTAATTTTTGATAATTAAAGGGATTTTGGGCCTTTTCTCAATTAGAATATGGACCTGCAAAAATAGAGAGAAAAGGATTAAAAATCACGTTTTTATTTACAATATGCATGATATGGATATGGTAAAATATGCAAAAATGAATAACAATCACTTGTCCCGGTTACATCAATTTTTTTTTTTTAGAACATATTACGTCAATTATTAATATTATGCTTTCAAACTTTATGGTTTAGGTCGGCGTTAGAGCCCCTCAGTTCCAACAAAATGTTCGGCGTGCATTTTATTTGAATCTTATAAAGATAATATTGTTGTGTAAAAATTCATATTTTGATCAAAAGATTAATAAAAGGAAAGCTCAACTTGCGAAAAAATATTAGACTAAAAGAACATACAAATGAATTATTATTGTAGCTTTAGACTTTTAGTAGCTAGGGACTACAAGTAGCCTTGAAGTGTCAAAAGAGGAGAATTAAAATACAAACACTTGAAATCGTGAGTGGACTTACTAAAGGGAGGCACATTCTTAATAGTGTGACACATGCTTAAATAGTGATTTTTGCCAACATAAGAGACGAGAGAAAGCTAAGTTTAATCTGTCAATTTTTGTATTAACTTATAATTGGCACCTCTAGAAAAAAGGTTATAAATAAAAATTTTAACTTGTAATGCCAAATAAATTTTTCTAATGCGTTGATATTTTGAACTTTATTTTTGTTATGCATTGTTCAATACATATTTGATTTAACACGTCCATTTTTCTAGTATGCACGTATGTAAATGCTCGCGGAAACAAAGTGTCACGCGAGCCACGAAGTAGTCAACTATATATTTACATTTAAATAAATCCTTTTCTACGAACGAATGGTGAACGTGTAGTTGCCTTGCCCTTGTTTCTAGACTCTGTTACAAATATTATTATAAGCTATAATCCCAAACTCTTGTCTTTTTTTTAATGGTATGCTCTTTATAGAACACATACAAATTTTATATCGACAGTCTAGGATTTTGAATTTCTGTCACGATTAAATTGCTATTGGAATATCGATATCGAATCTTATCTAAGATATAAAGAGTCTGGCTTTCAAATTTAGTTAGAAGTTTTATTAGAGAGTATTATTATATTTATAACTAAGTAAAATGTAGAAAAACCCTTCGAACTATCGAAATTGATGGAAAAAAAACACACCGGTACCATCATTTAACCCCACTTCATCACAGAAACTTAGTTTGAAAAGGGCTTTCATCTCATTATTCTTATACAGAGATAAACTTGTGTCATTCTGGAAGAATTCGAGATCGAATTCATTCCACTCAAATGCAACCTTTGATCATTCGAATATAAGATTCACTCCGTTGAAATTGATGTATATTATTTCAAGTATTTAGAAATAAAAATAAATATTTTAAATATTTTTTGCCCATGTATCAAGTAGGAAAAAAATGAACGGCCTAAACAGTGAGTTGGTTAGTTTAACAGTGTAAAGTATTTGAAATCTAACAAAAATTGATGTGTTAGTGTTTTTAAGTTTTTAGATACTATGAAATGGTCGGATTGAGAATTTGTATGTTTAAAGATGTTGATTTAAGCAATATGCTATTTTTTGGCTATCCATTTTGCACTGAATGGTAAAAAGTATTAAAAATACATGATTTTTGATATATAAATAATTTAAATTATGTAAATCAACTTCAACGAAGTGAATTTTATTTTTGAATGTGATAGGTTTGTATTTAAGTGAGAATGATCCTTTCCGAAGAATTCTAGTCTATTTTTAAATAATTTTTATATAAATGTATTTCTTCACATGCTAAAAAATTTGTCAAAAATAAATAAAAGTAAAAACCAATACACACTATCTTGTCTCTTTATACGAGATGCATCTTTAGTGGAATCCACTGGCGAGCACAACACTGTAACATGTGTAATTAAAAATCAAGATGGAACACAACCTCCGACATAATCAAACCCTTTCCTTTTGTTTCCCCTTTTAATTTTAGTATCTGTTTGGTTATCGTAATTGGTAAACTTTTTTATGATTGTAAAGAGTTACACACATATAAGTTTTATAGTGTTTGGTTGGTAATATAAAGTTGTAAGTGAAAAAGTTTATTTTATTTTACGGTATTTGATTGTCGTAATGTGTAAATCGTAACTGAAAAAATTGACCACAAAATTAACTAGTTGGCGATTTAAAAATTTAAATATTACAAACAAATACTAAAAATACTAAATATTAAAAAAATTAATATTAATATAAAATAATACAAATTTACATGATCACAAAATTAATTGTAAGTGGGCTGTAAGTGAGTGATAATTGGGTTGCAAGTGAGTGGTAATTGGGTTGCGAAAGTCTTTTACGAATTACGATCCAAATAAACACCGTAACTGTAATTGAGCTGCAAGTCATTTACAAATTACAGCCTTTTACAATTTTTCACGCGAAACAAACAACCACTTAGTATTTCTCATGATTTTCACAACACTTGGCTACTTTTTGGGCGCCAAAGACAACAAACCACCAAGTCATTGCTCGCTGAACTGTTCTCCACCCTCCTCTTGCAAATAAGCCTTCAAGGGCAATAAAGATTTTTTTGACATTTTTATCGTAGAAAATGTAGGAAACATAAAATGAACGATCTTTTTATATATATTAAGTTGAAAATGATAATCTTTTTTGAATCTAGAGGAGACTCGTGTCTAACTCTACAATCTTTATATAGATCGTGACTATGTTAGATAAGTACTTATTAAAAAGATAAATAGCAAAAAAATCCCTTGTACTATTGATAAATGAGCACTAATAACATCGACACAGATCTTGAAAGAAAAAGATTTAGCATCTACCACATTAGATAGGAAATATTCCCTTTTTTTTTTAACTTATAGATACAATTTCTACATTGAAAGAAGAGAGCTCCCAAGAGAGAGAAAAAGAACTAGCAGCCTTCTCTAGAAAGAAAAAGTATATATAGAGATCAATTAATTAACGTGGAACCAATGCAATGTAACGAGAGGCTCTAGTTGAGAGGCTGGTGTTATATCTGATAACTAATCAATGTCACAGAATCTAACTGGTCAGGTAGGTAAATATCAGGTAGAAGGTTTTCCGTTCAATAGTACATTTCTTATTACAAAATCACCTTTCAATTTCCTTTCTTAGTTAAACATTAATTAGACTGGACTTAGTCAGTCTCAATATATAGTTAAATATATTCTTAGTAATATTTAAATAAATAAATATTCTAGCATAACTCATGTAAAAGAACATTAGTTCAATAATACAATATATGGAGTGAGGTACGCATATAGCGAATCTCCTTAAGACAGTTACGCTCCCTGCTACGGTTCTAACGAGTTACTGGACGCTGGTCTTCCAAGATACAACACTTCTTTATAGTATTTAAATAGCACTATCAAATCATCATACAGACAAACCTTAATTAATTAGTAACTTCACTAATTGGAATTTTAAGGTTTCGACGAAGACAAATTTCAAAGAATATTTGCTTTAATATGGAGGAATATTCACGGTAAGAGAAGAGAGAGAGAGAGAAAAGAATTTAAAATTATGAATTTCTTCTCCAGTTTGTAAGAGAACTTCTGTTTTGCTCTATGTTTTAGAAAACCTGAGAGAAGCGCTATTTATAGTGATCTTGGGAAGTCCTTTGGAGGAAGCCAGAGCGGTTGTGACAGTTCCTGTCTGAACCGCCGACAATGGTTCTGTGAACCGTTCTTACGGGGTATCGGTTGGGTCGAGTATTGGTAGTTACCCATACCAAATGACTCGCGCCCGCTTCTTTAAGTAGTCGCTGGATCTGTATCCAGGACCCGCGACCCACCTGCGCCCGGTCCACAAAGAACCGGGATCCAACAACACACGAACCGGGACAGGGCAGGCAACAGCGGCAGGCGCGTGTGGGCATGGTTTTCCCCCCGAACGCACGCGAAAACTCCAAGTACTTAAAGGGTACACCCTTTATTCCTATCTTTTCGTATTTAAATAATTCAACTTTCTACACCATATTCAATGTGGGACAAAATGATTTTAGCTTCTTTTAATCCCCTTTAGCTTTTGAATTAGGCCAACTTCCGTCTTGAATATCTCATTCATCCGTAAATGGAATTGAACATGTGAATATACCACATGTATCTCCAATGAAGAACACACTCTAACCATTACCTGTGTGATTCTATCAATAAATCACGCCTTAGTTCAGCTCAAAAATTCACTTAAAATTCTTCATTTCCCAACAATCCCCCACAATGAATGGAGATTCAAGAAATTGACGCACAATGAGACTGACTTCATAGTGAAAAATACTTTAGGAAAGAAACTGCATCAGGATAGATGAACTGGGCCTTGAACCTTTCATAGCTAAAGACTTATCAGACTTACTGGCCAATCAGTGAACTAAGTCTTGAACTGTTAGCTGTTTGTGTAAGCTAAATCAACAGAACTCACACAGTAACTTTTTGAAATCAACTTTAGTTTTCTATTGTGTCCATTTTGGTCCTGGACATTCTTAATTTCAGAGAGTATCTTTCAGAAACACAGCCTCTATAGAGACCCTCAAAGAGCCAACCCAGCTCTATACTCACATAAATGATCATCTTATTGAGAGTAGTCTACTTTACCTTACTTGTTTTAATAACAAGATATAAGCATCATTAAAAGCGTTTAGTTTATCCTAAATTTACTTGTAAAAAGCACTTGGGTGCACCATAGGAATTGGCTGGAGTCAAGCTCTTAAGTGCTTACTCGCAGAATCAATCATAACTAGTTTTTCCTCTTGAATTTAGTCCGTGGGATCTTCAGTCGCTAAGTGAGATTTTCATTAAGCTGACTCGGTTAGTTTAGGTTTTTAGCCTAATTCCTTTCGATGCACAGTAAAGCCTCATTTCCCTCCATGCACAGTTTATATGCTCTACACTTAAACTTTTAGTAAACAGATCCGCTAGATTATCTTTTGACGATACAAAGTCAATAGAGATAATATCATTTGAGGGCAACTACTTAATGGTGTTATGTCTATGACGAATCTGTTTAGACTTACCATTATATATACAGTTTTGTGCCCTAAATATCGCTGCTTGATTATCACAGTGAATACATATGACGGGCACTGGTTTAGGCCACAATGGTATATCTTTCAAAAATTGTCAAAACATTCTGCTTCTTCTCCAGCCTTATCCAAAGCTATAAATTCCAATTTCATTGTATAACGAGCAATGCATGTTTATTTGAAAGATTTTCATGATACTGCTGCACCTCCAAGAGTAAATACATATCCGTTAGTTGATCTCAATTTCTCAGAATCTGCAATCCAATTAGCATCAATGTACCCTTTAAGTATAGGTGGATATTTTTCATATCTCAAGGCATATTTTCTGATTTTAGATACATAGCCTACTACTCGTAGTAGAGCAGTCCAATGATCATCACTAAGGTTACTAGTGTATCTGCTTAATTTGCTTACAGTATAAGCAATATAGGGTAGTGTAATTAATTAAATACATTAGACTTTCAATGATTTGAGAATACTCCAATTGTCGTGTTCCAGTTCCTATATTCTTTCGAAGGTGAATGTGTGGGAGAAAAGGATTCGTATTCTCTTTTATCTCACGCTCCTTGTTCAGTTATTTTAAGAATTAAAACTTTTGCATTGCAAATATTACTTTGTGTAAGAATCTTGGCATGGTGATGTGCTGAGTAGGAGAGCTATTTTCTTGGTGTTGAAGTCAAAATCCAAATCTTTATCCTTTTCTTTCTTCCTCTAAAACCCTAATTTCTTTTCTCTTTCTCCTTCTTTCACCTCCGTTTTACATCAATGGGACACAAAACAGGCCTTCTCAGTTAAGAATGCATACCTAAAACTTAATGATGACGCTCTTCGGTGCCCTTTTGCTAAAGTTATCTGGAATATCAAGCCTTTAAAAGTCAGGGCCTTCCTCTGGTTTCTCATTAATGGAGAGATGTTGACTTGGGAAAATTTGAAGAGTAGAAACTAGCAGGAGCCTAGTATCTGTCACCTGTGTATGATAGATGAAGAATCCATCAACTATTTATTTCTCGGATGCATCTTTTCCGGTCAAATTTGGGATTTACTGAAGGAAAGCCTTCTTTTGCGTGTACCTCACTTGACCCTATCCACCGATGTTCTCAAGTCATCTTGGATATTAGAATCTTTTTCAAAGACAAGAAGGTGATTTGGAATTTGTCCGCGGCGGTGGTTTTTTGGGGATTTGTGGGAGAGAAGTAATAGAATTTTCAGTAATAAATCGAGATCATCTGTCCGCACCTTTTCTACTTGTTTTACTTTTATTCATCACTGAACAATTTCTTTTAGGCAGATCCTGGGAGATCACATCGAGGAGCATTTGACATATCTAGACCGGTAGGGCTCTGACAATTAGTCATAGGAGATGAGAGATTTGGTTGACGACAATAACATAGATGACCACTGATCCGAGGCCACCAGGACCCCTGACTTTTGATTTGCAAGTTGACCATAAAACCAAGACTTTATTTTATAGTTAACCCGTACTTTATCTCAGGGAGGGGCTATCATACCCCGCTTCCCAAAATACGCGAAAACGGAGTCGCGACGAAGGTCGACAACGTATATACGCGAGGAAATACCCCAGCATATACGCCAAGCCTAAAATAACCTGAACAAACTACAAAATCTACAACGATAAATCAAAATCACTGCAATATGAAATATAAATATCTAACACAATGATAACAGATGAATAAAGGAAAGAAAACGGCAACTGGATGCGATAAAGATAGAATCAGGAAATAACATGAATAAAAGAACAAGAATACCTATAGTCAAGAAAAGAGAGACTCCAGCTCCTCGCGAAGCGTACAATCACACGAACACCTAAAAAACATAAGAAGGTGTCCAAAAATCCCTGGACGTGCGAATCCAGGGTCGTCATAAGCGATCTAATGAGTGTGGTGTAAAGAGGACTGGTCGTGCTTATAAATAATGTACACAGTATAATAACAAGATAACTGCAAACATAGGATAACTAAATAACATGATAAACAAACAACTGAACAATAATAACATGAATAAGCGTGCAGATAAAAGACAAGTAAAACAACTGTAAACAAACAACTGATGTCATAATGTATAACCTAGCATATGTCACTAATTTGATGTACAATTCTATATCTATCATAGTTTATACATGTATATACAGTCGGGTGATCACGATTAGTCACAATACATTAACAGTTTATCATTATTAATTATGTCAGCGAACACCAATTGCCACATGTAATAGACGCATCCCATACTGCGCCCATTATACAGGCCAATCGAGGTCCTCAGTTATTGAAACTGATCGGTTGGAGATATTATCTGCGTTTTAGGTGGGTCCCGTGCATACCCGGAACCACGGCCCAGACTCCTGGCGCTGAACCAGGACCTACCGCAAGGTAGTCAGGAACATGTATAACAGGAACAGGTACATGTATTACATGTATAACAGGAACAGGAAATAGGACGGGGTGCCAGTCACCCCACGGGAACCCTGCAGTGGAACCCTCTTTCGGCTGCGCAACCTAAATCCTAGGTCCACCGAAAATACAGATGTTGTCCTCTCCATCAATTTTCCCAATCCCAGTATAAGTTGTTTAATTTAGTTGTCAAGATTATTAATGTATATGTTACATAAATTTACTGGGATAATTCGGTAATGATAACAGTAACAACATATAAGTGAAATCGTAATACATGTATAACAGGATATATCTATATATCGGTGAACATGATTAACAGGATGAGATTGTTACCGTCTAACAATATTTTTCCCAGTAGTTAGATAACATGAACATGATGGTCACAAGTGTCATTCAGGCGAGTCTTAGTGGTAAAGTTCTAACCGTGTCATGTAGTGATCTTGAAAGTTCATTATCAATAATGAATGTACTTAATTGCATATAGGAATACATAAATATGCTACGAATAATGCATGTAGGCAATTCATGAAATTATAAAATTTCTAAATACTAGCACATTAGCTTAAACAACATAATTAGATAACTAGATAAAATTCTTCATCACTAGAATTCTTGTTAGCTGAAGGAGGAAAAAACACTCACAAAATAGAATTTAATAAAATTAAACAAAGAAGTGAAACACTCACAATAAAATTTAATAAAATTAAACAAAGAAGTGACACTCACAAAATTCTTATTTACTTGAAGAAGAAAGAGAACACTCACCTGAACTCGATCACAATCCAAAGCACTGAAATTCTAGGATCCCAATAAATCTACATAAATTATTTCAATAAAAATTGTTAGATTTTTAAAAAGAATATTTTAAGGAGTTTAAATCTTGATTAATTAGTTTGGGAGGTAGAAATATGATTCTTGAGGTTTTAATGAATCTAATAGATTTAATTTAAACTAAGTTCTAATTTTTTTGTTAGATTTTTAATAGGCTGTAGACTATTAAAATATTTAACGGGTCTAAATTTAACATTAAGGAATAATGATTTTTTTAAAATGGGTGATTTGAATTAATTTATATTAGTATTACTCTAAAATAGAAAGTAGAAGTATTATAAATTATTGTTTACATTTTTCTCAATTATTTTATATTTTTAATAAATTATTTTAACATGCAAATCTTGTTTCTTTCTTTCTTCTTTTCTTTTCTTTTCTTTTTTCCCTCTTTTATTTATTTTTGTATACCTAATAGCCCAAGCCCAAACTAGGCATATGCTGGACCAGGCCAGGCCCAGGCCTGGTCCAGAAATTCTCTTTCTGTTTTTTTTTTTGGGTTTAGGAGGGCCCAAGGCCCAGCTGCTAGCTGGCCTGGCCCGGGTCAGGCCAGGCCGGCCCTGTTCCAGCCGGGCCAGTTCTGGCCTGGGCCGGCCAGGCCGGGCAGAAATTCAATCTTTTTTTTATGGGGCAGCCTGGCCTTGTGCTGCAGGGCCCAGCGGGCCCGACCAGACTTTGCCTAGGCTCGGCCAGGCCTTGCCCAGGCCAGGCCGGCCCAGGCAAGGCCAGGCCGGCCCAGGCAAGGCCAGGCTGCTCTCAGCCTGGCCGAGAGCAGCGGCCACTGTATTTTTTTTGAAATCCTTTATTTTAAAATTTTAAAAAAAATTATATAAATTAAAATTATAGGTTAACCTCACATGTATTTTAGTTGGATTTTAATTTGAGTTTTGATGTATTGATAGATTAGCCTATGTGTCTAATTTAGATCGTTGGAATTAAGTTCTAAAAATTTTCTTTTTGGAATAAATTTTTAATATGCAATTTGTTAGATCCAAACCAATTCTTTTTTTTTCTTCTTTTCAATATTCCAATTGGGGTAATAATTTATGACTTTTATATATTTTATACAAACAAAGGTGGTGATATTTTTAATGAAAGAAAACGATGCATGAAAAGAGTTAAACATTATAAATTATTTAAATTCTAATTTAACAATTTAATTTTTTTAATTAGAGCTTAGACAAGAATTCTAGATGAAAAATTTATGGGAACATAAATCTAATCATGAAACATTAAATCAAATTTTAATTCATAAAAGTTTGATTTTTACTTACTTGGTTGTTCCTCCTTGCTTTCTACTCAACCCTTGTACCTCGAAACCTCTTTTCGTTCAGGATCCGCTTGAGGAGGTGTTGGCCCAAGGTTACAATCAACCGGTTTTTGAGTTTTGATGATTACAAAACATATATAGTTATTTGTACTAATTATTTTTTTGGTATTTAAGTGTGTTTCAGGGTTCTAAGGATTCATGAAGTGTTCTTCCCTAAAGGAAGGTTGTTTTGACTCAAGTTGGTTCATTTCGGGTTCAAAGTTGTTAGTCCCGAGATGATGTCAAATGCGAAACTTTCTCTGTTGGCACTTATGGATCTAAACTACAAAGTCAACACAAATACTAAACAAAGAAGAATTAAGGTTAAACAAATAAATAAACTTGCAGTAAAGGAAATCAAATCTCAGAAAAGTTTAGACAAACGCAAACACGAGAGATTTATCCTGATTCGGTCATCGTGACCTACATCCAGTCCCCAAGCCACCCGCTTGAGATTTTCCTTTATCCTTGATTTTGTACACCCAAAATCACAACCATGCACACCACTTGACAAATCCCCTTTGCCAAATGTGTACACCTTCTCTCTACGCCAAGAGAACAAACTCCACCTTGTATAACTGCTTCTACACCAAGAAGACACCCGTGTACAATGATTACTTTGAGTATTATAACACTTTCCTATAAGCCTTGGTACTGTGTATGAACGTGGACAAGGTCTAGTATAGGAGAAAACTTCAGAGAACTTCACTATAGAGTTGGAATTTAGTGAAGAACTGAAGTGGGAACAGTTTTCAGGATTGACAGAATTTTTGATTTAGAAAACTGAAGATTAGGATTGGTATATGGCCTTTAGATTAACCACCCTTTATATAGCTGCACTCTAGGGCAAGTTAGGGTAGTTACAGGTGCAATTCAAAAGTTTAAAACGTTGGGAAACGTTGCACAAAAGACCAGATAACAGAAACTGTCCAACAGTCAGAAACTGCCTATAGTCGACTTGCCTTTTGAGTTAGTCGACTATACTAGGCAAATTTTCAAAGAGTAGTCGACTAGGTTTGGGTATAAGTCGACTATGTCAAGATAAACTCAAGTGACGGTTTCTGGATAACTGAACCAAGTCGACTGCAACTTCTTTATAAGTCGACTAGGCCAGGGATTAGTCGACTAGGAGAATAGGGTTAGTCGACTACAAATGTCTATTAGTCAACTATGTCTTCTGTCAAGTCGACTAATGGACAAACAGAGAGTTGGGTTCATTTTGGACACAAGGTTAGTCGACTAGGGTTTTGGTCAAGTCGACTACACAATGTATTAGCCGACTTGAAAGGAGTATAAGTCGACTAAGTGACTATGATATGTGTGTGTGCATCAAGGCTTTTGACATGCTATTATACAATTACAAAATACATCATATCAACTCTCTTTGGGAAGTCTTGATCATGTAGAACTCTTGATTAATCTTGTGTTAGAGCTCCAAATGAAATGCTTTACAACTGTCTTCATCAAAACATGTTCCAACAAAAGTATCAAGCTATTCAAAGATCACATATGGAGAAGCCCACTTGAAGACTTTGTAGTCACCTAGAACCTATGTAAGACTCAGTTTGTTAAAAATGAGGTTGTGTTAAATTGGCTCAAGAAAACACACACACTTTTCAAAATACGGTTTTTATGTTTGGTATTTGATTTAAGTTCATACCTTGATAACTATACATGACTCAAATTTTTATAAATTTTATATCTTGTTTATATCATGTATACCTACCTTTTTAGCATGATACTTGATCATATATCTCTACAAATTTATTTGAAAACTGTCCAAAGTTCAAAATTTTTCCTATAAAAATCCTGTTTCAGGCCTGTCGGTCGACCGGTCCATTCCAGGCCTGATCGGTCGACCGGGCCAGTCGACCGAGCCTTGAGATCAGGGCGTGCATGTTTTGTGCACGTTTGTCGGTCGACCGGTCGGTCGACCGACTGGAAGCAGCTTGCCTTCTGTTTTGGTCGGTCGACCGGGTCAGTCGACCGACAGTTCAAAGTGAATTTTTTCTTTGGCTGCCGGTCGACCGACCGGTCGATCGAGTCCAACGGCTACTTTGCCAATTGGACTGTCGGTCGACCGACAGCCGCCAGCTGCCATAACGGCTACTTTTTAGAGATTTCTCTCTAGGATTTGGTTGGGATTCGTGTGGCAGCTGGTTCTGAAATTTTGGGGGCTATTTTCTGACCTAATAAGCTAGTTATCATCATGTTTTGATCTCCTCTAATCCCTATAAATAGAGGGGATTGGTCACTTGCAAAATACAAGAAAATACCTAGTTTTCAAGTTTCCAAAAGAAAGAAAAAGTTTTCAAAAGCTCTCAATTCTCTTTGTGCATTCTTGGTTACTTATTTTCAGTTGTTTTTTTCAAGCAAATTTTCTTCACAACTGAATTTGTTTTCTCACTACACTTCTTGAGCCAAATATCCTCCTCATTCTATAAGAAAGTTGTAAAGAGAAGTTTGTGATCCCTTGTTGATCACTTGGTACTTGTTCCTTCTTGTGTTGAGATCCCTCTTCGGTAGAGGATTGTAATTGGTAGAGTTCGGTACTCCTGTCTTCGGTAGACCTTTATAATTCCTCAGTGGATATAGTGGAAACCCTTCACGGCGGTGAAGGCGGAGAGTAGAGCGGTGGCTTGAACCTCGAAACAAATCCTTTGTGTTCGCGATTGATTTCCATTTTTGCCTCTTTATTGCTTTACAATTCTTTCTTGGAATAGATCTTGTGTGCACTACATTATTGCATCCATTTCATTTCTTGCTATATTGTCGATCAATACTCATACAACAAGATTGCAATACGCACCTCAAACTCTTATCTAGAGGAATCACGAGGAAGGAGTTCAGAGCCCTTCACCGGGTATTCGGCTTCTAGTCTTGTTTTGGGCGATTGTTGCATCATATATTCATACTTGTTTAAAAAGATCATTAGATTAGCATTAACACCTATTCACCCCCCCTCTAGGTGTTTTTCAGGAGGAGGCAGAGATGAAAGTGGGGAGATTTTAGATTAGGATTTTCTCTTGAGTTAGAAGAGAAATAAAGAGTTTGGCTCTTTATATAGGATATAAGATAATTTAGAAACCTAAATTCCAATTAGATTTAGATTGCTTAATTTAATAGTTGGGATGTGATTAGGATTAGTTGAGATTTATGAAAAGATTTGATATGATAGGATTTGGATTGGAATTAGGCTTCGGGTTAATGGGTAAGGATCTCAATTGTAATGGGTTATAGATTATTGGGCTTAAGTTAAAAGAATAAGTAATATGAAGAACAAGAAAAATGGATATTGGGCTTATAGGCTTAGTTTTTTTGGGCTTAAAGAAAAATAGAAAAAGATGAAAATAAAGAAGTGGGCTTAGCTCATGTGGGCTTAGCATAAAAAGGAGAAGAAAAAAAAGGAAAAGGAGAATGGGCTGAGCTTATTGGGCTTGGATGAAAATAATAATACTACCCATATAGTTTAAAATAACTAAATATAAGTAATAAGAGTCTACAAGTTATAAATAATAATAATACTAATAATGATACTAAATTAAGTTAATTAATAATAATAAAATAATAGGTAGGATCGAGTAAAATTTTAAAATAATAATATGGTATTATTAAATATGGGATATTACATTCTACCCACCTTAACAAAATTTCGTTCTCGAAATTTCGACAAGGAAGGTAATGTTAGAAAATCAGAATCAAGAGAAACAAACAAGCTTCCACGTCGCTTCTGAGTACATCATGGTTCCGCTACGCTTCCGCTGCGCGCTCTGATCTTTATTACCAGCTTCAGAATGGAGTGATCAAACTCAGGAGGTAAATCAGGGAAATAGAATTGAAAAGAGGATATGAATCAAGATGGAACCCACATTGCTCTAGAAAAGAGTTAGAATTAGGGATATCAAAAGATTCAAAAGATGGATCCCAAAAGAGAGAACGATCAATTTCAAATGGAGTTAATATCATCGTATGGATAGTATATGTATATTACAGTGTAATTATAACTTGTTTCAAGTTATTGGTAAGATCTAGGTTCTCTATTTATGTCAAACCTGGCTCTGATACTAAGAAAACCCTGTCACGCTCTGCTTCCCAAAATACGCGGAAACGGAGTCGCGACGAAGGTCGGCGACGTATATACGCGAGGAAATACCCCACGCATATACGCTAAACCTATAGTAACCTGAACAAACTACAAAATCTACTACGATAAATCAATATCACTACAATATGACATATAAATATCTAACACAATGATAACAGATGATAGAGGAAAGAAAACGGCAACTGAATGTGATAAAGATAGAATCAGAAAATAATATGAATAAAAGAACAAGAATACCTATAGTCAAGAAAGAGAGACTCCAGCTCCTCACGAAGCGTACGATCACACGAACACCTAAACAACATAAGAAGGTGTCCCAAAATCCCTGGACATGCGAATCCAGGGTCGTCAGAAGCGACCTAATGAGTGTGTGTGTAAAGAGGACTGGTCGTGCTTATAAACAATGTGCACAGAATAATAACAAGATAACTGCAAACATAGGATAACTAAATAACATGATAAATAAACAACTGAACAATAATAACATGAATAAGCGTGCAGATAAAAGACAAGTAAAATAACTGTAAACAAACAACTGATGTCATAATGTATAACCTAGCATATGTCACTAGTTTGATGTACAATCCTATATCTATCATAGTTTATACATGTATATACAGTCGGGTGATCACGGTTAGTCATAATACATTAACAGTTTATCATTATTAATTATGTCAGCGAACACCAATTGCCACATGTAATAGACGCATCCCATACTACGCCCATTACACATGCCAATCGAGGTCCTCAGTTATTGAAACTGATCGGTTGGAGACATTGTCTGTGTTTTAGGTGGGTCCCGTGCATACCCGGGATCAATGGCGTACGCAGGATTTTCACTCAGTGGGGGCTGAGACATCATGAACCAAAATTGAAAATTTATAAAACTGAATAACACATCCCAAGTTTCAATATTACCAAAAAGATAAAGGGGTGATCACTCTAAATTACAATGCTGGCCTTAATCTTCTCATAAATCTAACTGAAAATGGCAGACAAATTTATCCATTAACACATCTTAATACCCAAAATCTAAGTCATAATTCATAAATTTCAATCACATTTTTCTTCAAAAAAAACTAATCACAAGTGATTTCTCATCAATTTTACTTTTATATGTGAATGGTGATGATAAAGACATGATCTGAAAACTTGAATTACCACAAATTTTCAAAATATAGAGATCCACTCTCAAATTTTATGCCAGTGATCTCTAAAAATTAATAATTGTAAGCCTGCAAAAAAACATCTTATTGTTTGAATTACTTGCTAAAAAAACATCTTATAGCCTGCAAAAAAAGACTTGAATTACCTGCTAAAAATCAATAGCTCTAAAAATAAATAGTTTGAGAGGATCGGCCCGGTGGGGGCGCTGCCGCGCTGGGAGGGGAGAGAGAGGGGATCGGGGGTGGGGTGGCCGGTGGGGGCGCTGTCGCGCTAGAGGGGGAGAGAGAGGATCGGTGGGTGGGGAATGCTGGGGGAGAGAGAGAGGATCGGAGGTGGGGGTGTTGAGAGGGAGAGAGGGGTTCATTAGGGTTATTTTTTAAGGCGGGCGGGCGGTTAAAACCCGACCCAAATTTTTTTACAAACCCGACCGCCCCATATTCCTGTACATGTGCGCGAATTTCAGTGGGAGCGACTGCCCCCACTCGCCCCCACCTGTGTCCGCCACTGCCCGGGATCACGACCCAGACTCCTGACGTTGAACCAGGACCTACCGCAAGGTAGTCAGAAACATGTATAACTGGAACAGGTACATGTATAGCATGTATAACAGGAACAGGAAACAGGACGGGTGCCAGTCACCCTACGGGAACCCTGCAGTGGAACCCTCTTTCGGCTGCGCAACCTAAATCCTAGGTCCACCCAAAATATAGACGCTGTTTCCTCCATCAATTTCCCCAATCTCAGTGTAAGTTGTTTAATTTAGTTGTCAAGATTATTAATGTATATATTACCTAAATTTACTGGGATAATTCGGTAATGATAATAGTAACAACATAGAAGTGAAATCGTAATACATGTATAACAGGATATATATATCTTGGTGAACATGATAAACAGGATGAGCTTGTTACCGTCTAGCAATATTTTTCCCAGTAGTTAGATAACATGAACATGAATGTTCACAAGTGTCATTCAGGTGAGTCTTAGTGGTAAAATCCTAACTGGTATTATGTAGTGATCTTGAAAGTTCATTGTCAATAACGAATGTACTTAATTGCATACAGGAATACATAAATATGCTACGAATATAGCATGTAGGTAATTCATGAAATTATAAAATTTCTAAATACTAGCACATAAGCTTAAACAACATAATTAGATAACTAGATAAAATTCTGAAAGCACACCTAGAGGGGGGGTGAATAGGTGTACGTGCTAATCTAATGAACTAAATGCGCTAAATGCGGAAGCTAATGCAAATTTTGCAATCACACTTAATACAACCAACAAGTGTAGCCGAATTCCCCGTGAAGGGCTCTGGACTAACTCCTCTTGATTCTCCTTTAATGGGTTGAGGTACTATGTAAAGCTCTTGTGGTTAAGTACAAGTGAGGCACACACAAACAACCAAGCATATAAGATGATATATCAATATGAATATATGCAAGGCACAAATGCAAGCAATATATGATATGAATGAAGTATGATGCTTTGCACAAATGTAAAGAGAGAGAGTTGAGGGACAAGTGGATCAAACGCTAACAACAAGATATGTTTCGAGGTTCGAGCACCTTGCTCTACATCCCCGCCTACACCACTGTGTAGGATTTCCAATCCACTATAACGTCCACCGAGGACTCCCATCGAGGGAACCTTCACCGAGAAGGATTTGTACAACAAGGGAGTACCGAACTCCTCTCTCAAACACCACCTCACAACCGAGGGGTAGGCCCCTAGCCAAACAACAACCAACACCTCTACCGAAGAGGATTTACAAACCACAACTCCACCTCTCACTAGAGGGAGTAAACCAACCACCCGATCACCTCTACCAAAGAGGGATACAAAAAGAATAAGGGTGTTTACAACAAGTGGTTTCTTTCAACCACAAACAATCTCTCTTACTTTTCTCTTTTTCCACAAAACAATATCCTAATAGAATAGGATAGAAGATAAGCTCAAGTGTGAAATCTAGGTGTTTTTGGAAACAAGCAACAAAGAAAAACTATTTGGGAAATCTCTTGTAAATGATAAAAAATGAAAACCAATACAATCTCCCAAAAACCTAGTTCTCTTTGATTTTTCAAAAACCCAAAACAATAAAGATGAAATCTTTTTAGCACAAAAACTATTTTGAAAACTTGTTTAAACACTAGAGAAACACTGAAATTTTTCTTCTTAAAACTCTTGTCAAAACAGCCCAAGAGATGGGGTATTTATAGCCCCATCAGAAAACTAGCCGTTAGACTGAGCTGGCAGCCTGACAGGCGACCAGTCGACCGGCCCGGTCGACCGCCAACGGTCAGAAATGTGACCGTTGGGCAAACACGGTCGACCGGCACGGTCGACCCAAACAAACAGAGAGCACTGCTCTCAGACCCGGTCGACCGCCCGGGTCGACCGTCCCAGTGCTGCCAAACGTGCACAGATCTGTGCATGTCGGTCGACCGGCCCGGTCGACCGACTTCACCCCAAGTCGACTAGGTCAGTTTGACTAGTCGACTGGTTGAAGCCTGGAACAGAAATCTGGGTCAGAAAAACAGTGTAAAATATTTTGAAAAATCTTTTAAGTCTTCTACAAATCCACAAAACTTGTTTTAACATTTTATATTGAAACACAAACAAGTGATAAAAATTTCAAGACATATATCAATCATATCAATTCATTTTTGAGTCTTGCAAATTTTATCAAAACCAACACTTGTATTTTTATCAAACTTGATTTTTCAATACATGAATAGGAAAGTCAAAATAAGTTTGTTTAAGATGTTTAAGCATGTATGTATAACTAGAATACATCTATTATACATATAAACCATGTAAACTTATTTTGATCAATCATTCATGAAAACTAATTCCAAAACATGAAAACGTGTGTGTTGTGCACTTGAGCATATCAACTATACTAAGCTTTACAAATGGATCTAAAACACACTATCTAAACTATGGATACCTAAGTCTTCTTGATGATCTTCATCTTCAAGGCGACTTGGTTCAAACTCCGTGATCCATGAGCTAGGCAAGGTATGATCTTGAAGCTTTGGCCTTGGAATCACTGTGAAAAGCTTCTAAACTCCTTGTTGAAGCTAATCATCAACTAATATCTTGGTTAATGAATCTGAAACTTAAACACCACAAGATTATTAGTAAACATAACTACATGAGTTAATCATCATCAAAACTAGGGTGGAAGGCCTTTGGGCCAACAAATTCTTCATCACAAGAATTCTTGTTAGCTGAAGGAAGAAAAAGCACTCACAAAATAGAATTTAATAAAATTAAACAAAAAAGTGAAACACTTCCAATAAAATTTAATAAAATTAAACAAAGAAGTGTCACTCACAAAATTCTTATTTACTTGAAGAAGAAAGAGAACACTCACCTGAACTCGATCACAATCCAAAGCACTGAAATTCTAGGATCCTGATAAATCTACATAAATTATTTCAATAAAAATTGTTAGATTTTTAAAAGAATATTTTAAGGAGTTTAAATCTTAATTAATTAGTTTGGGAGTTAGAAATATGATTCTTGAGGTTTAATGAATATAATAGAATTAATTTGAACTAATTTTTAATTTTTTTATTGGATTTTTAATAGGCTTTAAACTATTAAAATATTTAACGGGTCTAAATTTAACATTAAGGAATAATGATTTTTTTAAAGTGGGTGATTTGAATTAATTTATATTAGTATTACTCTAAAATAGAAAGTAGAAGTATTATAAATTATTGTTTACATTTTCTCAATTTTTTATATTTTTAATAAATTATTTTAACATGCAAATCTTGTTTCTTTCTTCTTTTCTTTTCTTTTCTTTTTCCCCTCTTTTATTTATTTTTGTATACCCAATAGCCCAAGCCCAAACTAGGCCTAGGCAGGACCAGGCCAGGCCCAGGCCTGATCCAGAAATTCTCTCTGTTTTTTTTTTGGGTTTAACAGGGCCCAACGCCCAGTCTACTAGCCGGCCTGGCCCGGGTCAGGCCAGGCCGGCCCTGTTCCAGTCGGGCCAGACCTGGCCTGGGCTGCCAGGCCAGGCCAGGCCAGGTTCAGAAATTCATTTTTTTTTAATGTGGCAGCCTGGCCCTGTGCTGCAGGGCCCAGCGGGCCCAACCAGACTTGGCCTGGGCTCGGTCAGGCCCTGGCCAGGCAAGGCCGGCCCAGGCAAGGCCAGGCTGCTCTCGGCCTGGCCGAGAGCAGCGACCACTGTATTTTTTTTTGAAATCCTTTGTTTTAAAATTTTGAAAAAAATTATATAAATTAAAATTATGAGTTAACCTCACATGTATTTTAGTTGGATTTTAAATTGAGTTTTGATGTATTGATAGATTAGCCTATGTGTCTAATTTAGATCGTTGGAATTAAGTTCTAAAAATTTTCTTTTTGGAATAAATTTTTAATATGCAATTTATTTGATCCAAACTAATTCTTTTTTTTCTTCTTTTAATATTCCAATTGGGGTAATAATTTATGACTTTTATATATTTTATACAAACAAAGGTGCTGATATTTTTAATGAAAGAAAACGATGCATGAAAAGAGTTAAACATTATAAATTATTTAAATTCTAATTTAACAATTTAATTTTTTAATTAGAGTTTAGACAAGAATTCTAAATGAAAAATTTATGGGAACATAAATCTAATCATGAAACATTAAATCAAATTTTAATTCATAAAAGTTTGATTTTTACTTACTTGGGTTGTTCCTTCTTACTTTCTCTCAACCCTTGTACCTCGAAACCCTTTTCGTTCACGATCCGCTTGAGGAGGAGGAAGAGATCAAAGTGAGGAGATTTTAGATTGGGGTTTTCTCTTGAGTTAGAAGAGAAATAAATAGTTTGGCTCTTTATATAGTGTTGGCCCAAAGGCCATTTAGCCCTATATCTTGTTGGATATTTTGATGATAACAAACCATATTTAGTTATGTATTTAACAATTTTGTTTAAAAGTATTTCAGGTAAAACAGGTTGATTTGACGGCTCCGATATCAAGACTCACAAGTTTGACGCCGCTTAAAGATGTGCATTCCCAAGCTAAGCACATTAGGAAGCTTCGGGATCAAGACATGAAGAAAAGACCAAGTCAAGATCAAGACAATGAAAAAGTCCAAGAATTGTAATTTTGCTTTTCTTTTAGAATCTTTGTCAAAACCTAGATGTTAGAAGTAGAATTATGGGATTGTCACTCACACACACACTTTAGTTTGATTTATGGCTTCAAAAACAATTTCGATTTCCTACTTAATTTTATAGGTAACATGTTTGGAAATTTGTTTTTAGAAACTTTAAGTTTTTGGAAAAACCAACTTTTAGAAAAACAAGTTTTTTATCAAGAGAAACTTTATCAAAATGTTTTAACATGTTAGGGTAGTGACATATGGTCATACTCTTATTTTTTACAAGGTCCAAAACCCCAAACCACAAGACCTATCCAAAGACCCAAGTTCTGGCTTTCTGCAGTTCTGATTTTTCAGAACAGACAGGAGCCGGTCGACCGCCCGGGTCGACCGACGTACATGCTGTGCATGTGTGTACGTCGGCCGACCGCTCCGGTCGACCGGAGCACTTACAGTGCTCTCTGTTTGTTCGGGTCGACCGGGGCGGTCGACCGTAGTTCCCCAACGGTCAAAAATATGACCGTTGGCGGTCGACCGGCCCGGTCGACCGGAAGCTGTCAGAAATTCTGACAGATTCCAACAGCTATATTTTTCTGACAGATTTTGTTGGGATCTTACCCCAACGAATCTCTCTTGCTGTTTTACCCAGTTTTTCAACCCCTATAAATAGTGGGTCACTTCAACATGATAAGACAACTATTCCTAAACATTTTACAAGAGATTTTCATAAGAATTTCAAGTCTTCATTTTAGAAAAGATTTTCAAAGCCAAAATTTCCATACACCCATTTGAAGCCTATTCCTCTACTTCTCTCTAGATTTTGCACTACACAATCCCAAATTTCTACATCTACATATTGGTTATAGGATTGTGCAAGTGAGCTATTTTGTGATCAAGTGTGATCATTTTCTTCTTGAGCGAAGTTGTAGAGGCATCGGCCTCAAGGCGAGCTAGTGTGCTCCGGGTGGTGTTGCGGCATCACAAGAGATAGGACAAGTGTCCTTGTATTGGCGATCCGGTGGGATCAATAATAGTGGAAATCCTTCAAGTGTGAAGGCGGGGACGTAGAGCGTGGCTCGAACCTCGGAAACATATACTTGTGTTTGCGTTTGCTCGAATTTTCTCTAAACTCAAACTCCTTTATTTCTTGCAATACTATTGTGTCTATTATCGCTTATCCTTTAATTTGTGCAATTTGTTAGTAGAATTTTTAATTCCGCATTGTTACCATATTTCATATAGCCATCACCTATTCACCCCCCCTCTAGGTGATTTCAATTGGTATCAGAGCCTAACCCTACAATTTGGTTTAACCACCTTAGGGAGATCCTTGTTATTTGGCTATATTAGTTGCATTCTTCATTTATTGTGCTTTATATTATTTATCCATGGCATCACTTGACTTTTCTAGCATCAAGTCCCCACCAAAGTTTGATGGCTTGAACTTTCCCATATGGAAGGTCAAGATGAACCTCTTCCTTAAGTCCCTAGGAGTTAGGGTTGCTAGGTCTATTACAAAAGAATTTATTGAACCCCTCACCGATGAAAGCTCATGGTCCGAGGACACCTCCAAGGATTATGAAGCTAATGCTAGAGCCCAATATGCCTTGACCCAAGCTCTAAATGAGGATGACCTAGCACGCATCATCAATTGCAAATCCGCATTTGAAGTTTGGAATATTTTAATTGTGACTCATGAAGGAACGTCACAAGTCAAAAGATCTAAGATTGACTTGTTGCGTTCTCAATATGAGAATTTTTATATGTTTGATAATGAGAGCATTGATGACATGCTCACGCGTTTCACCAAGATTACTAATACTTTATCTTCTCTAGGTGACGCAATCGATAATGACCAAAAGATTCGCAAGGTCATTAGAGCTCTTCCCAAAGCTTGGGAAGTAAAGGCAACCACCCTCAAGGAGCTCAACGATCGGGAGGAGATGGACTTCTCCGGCTTCATTGAAATTCTCAAAACACATGAGATGGAAATGAAGGTTAGAGAAGAGAGGGAGGCGCCCAAGAAGAAAGCGATCGCCTTCAAAGCCACTCCAACCGTTCTTGAAGAGGATGACTCATCGGAGGATTGCGATGAGGACTTCGCCATGCTCATCCGGAAGGTGGGCAAGATGTTCTACAAGAAGGGGAGGCAAAGCAACTTCCGAAGAGGGAGACCTCAAGGAAGGTATGAAAAGAAAAGAGAAGAACCCGGTCCTTACTTCCATTGCAAGAAGATCGGACATCTTATCGCCGATTGCCCCGCACTTCAAGCAACCACCTCCAAGAATGCCCCAAAGAAGAAAAAGGCTATGGTAGCAACATGGGATGACACGGAGTCGGAATCTGAGGAGGAAAACGACGCCGCACACATGTGCTTCATGGCACATGGGGAGGATGCATCAAAGGTAACAAACGAAAACTCAATAGATGATGATGAGCTAACTATGGATGAATTAGCTCAATTTTTTGAAGAACTTCAACATAGGTATGAGATTTCTCAATCTCATAATAAAAAGTTAAAAAGGACAAATGAGTCTTTAAAAGATAAAATTAATGTTATTGAAAAAGAGAAAAATGACTTATCAAATGCTTTTAAGAAAGTAAAATTGATTTTGAAAATCATAAGTTAGCTTGTAAGGGGAAAACCCCCATTGCATCATGTAACAAAAATGAATTTTTGGAAATTCAAAAACGAGTTGATGTTTTAGATTCAACACTTAAAAAGTGTGCTTTTGATTTAAATAAGTTTGCATCTAGATTTCCTAAGGGAGTAACCCAAGGGAAACACACTCACCATGCACATGCACGGAAAATGTACACACACATAAACATGCATACATGTATGGTAGTGGTAGAATTTACATTTGCACGCATTGTGGCCACAAAGGCCATTTAGAAAAGTTTTGTTTTGCTAAAAATAATGTGCATAATAAATATGTTTGGGTTCGCCCCGGTACTAATCTTAAAGGACCCAAAAAGATATGGGTACCAAAAGACCCTCCAAATTTAAATGATGCAGGTGGATCTTCTTCCTCCAAGACTTAGGGGGAGACGGTGCCCGGGTGGTGGATGCAACTAAGCTCAAAGAACACATCGCATTTGCATCGCTATCATGGAGGCACCTATTTTGGAGATTGCCCATGCTTGGTAACTTCTCCATTTAAAAGTTTTTTGTTTGGTTATTTATATACATATGTATAGGATTGATAGTTTATCTTTATGCTACATTGATACATGCTAGTGTAAACTTACATCCCTATCATGATTGTGTATATGCCATGTTTTAATATCTTATTTTTTATACCATGTCCATTGTATGTCCACATGCCATGCCTAGACTAGCCTTTATATATATACACAATGTATTTTCAAAACTAGAAATAAAATTTTGTAAAATTTCATATTTAAGCAAATACCTTAGAGATGGCAATTGCGCACCTCAACTCATTCAAGATGAATCAAGAGGATGAAGTTCAGAACCCGTCACCGGGTATTCGGCTTCAACATCTCTAAACTTTGTTTTTGTATGAAAATTAAATAAAATGTTTTGTGTGAATATTTTTTGGTTGATGTGATAACCTAATGAAGATTTAAAAACATTGTTGTATTTTTGTATGTTACATATATCCTACTTTAATTGTTAAATATTTCTATTTAATTTTTTTTGGAGCTCTTTCTGTTCACTGTTTTTGGGCAAAACCGGCCGACCGGCCCTAACCCCGGTCGACCGCCAGTGCCTGAAAGAGAACAAATTTTTGCTCTCTGTTGCCGGTCGACCGGTACGGTCGACCGCTCTGAATTACAGTGCTCTCGGGTTTTTCCGGTCGACCGGCCCGGTCGACCGTGGCGTCGATTTCAACCCCAAATCTGCTATTTATTTCACTCTCTCTTTCACTTCTCTCACAACCCAACCGGCGAGACCTTCTTCCCCTTTTCTCCAAAAATTCTCCCAACTCAAAATCTCTCAAATTCCTTCAAAAATCAAGTTGGATTCACTCTTTGTGGGTTTGATCTTCAGTCACAGGGCTTCCTCACCATCAAATTTCAGAGATTTCAAGATCTAGGGTTAGGGTCACAGGGCTTCCTCACCATCAAATTTCAGAGATTTCAAGATCTAGGGTTAGGGTTTCTCATTTTCAGGTAAAAATCTATCTTTTGTTCAAATCTTCCTTTCTAGCCTTAAGAATCTAATTCTCTGTCAAAGATCTCTAGGTTTATTTTTGTTTAGATCAAGCCATATCCATCTACCCTAAAAATCAACTAAAAATCACTCTTTTCACCAAAAATGTCAAAGAGATCTAGGTCTGAGAAGGGAAAAAGCATAGTTCCCTCATCTTCCACCACTCCTACACCTAAAAGACCTTTTGTGAACGATCTTGCAGAGAATCGTTTCATACAACTTTCCAAAAAGTTTGTAATTTCGGGAAGATGTGTAATTATAAAGGATTTTGAACACCTAGGCATCCCTCGTATCCTCAAAAGAAACTCTTTGCATCATTTTATGACTATTAGGGAACCTGTCTACACATCCCTAGTTCACTATTTCTATGCCAACTATGCCTTTGAGGGAGATCGTGTTAGATCACGTGTTTTAGGGAGAGATATATACATCCCTATAACACGATTTGCTGACTTGCTACATCTCTCCTCTGGAGGAGTGGATGTTTATACTTTTGATCTAAACGACTTTGAGTATCCGGACGGTGAGTCTGCGCTCACCGCTTCCACTTTGATCCACGGGGATGACAACCCCGGTTTAGTAAGGAATGAGGAGGTCAACAAATTTACCCTCACCTCCCAAGTCCTTGCAAAATTCATTTTCTATAACATTTTACCTAAGTCCGGTGAGTAGCAATGCTAGGGGTTCAGTTCCTCTCATAATCTATTGCCTTCTGAAAGGCATCAAGATTGATTTTCCTCACCTCATTGCTACTCACATGGCCTCTGACCATATCCGCATGTCCGGTAGGCACTTGCCTTATGGAATGCTTATTACTCACTTGCTTCAGAGATTAGGTTTTGATTTGTTCTCTGAGACTCCCTGTCAGCCCGCTATAAATTTAGACAGCGTTCTTTTGAAGAGGATGCAGGCTCAAATGCGTCGTCACGCACAAGAGCACCCTCCTGCACCTCCTGCTGATATCTCAGGGTCATCTTCGGCCCCTGGATCCTTTTCCGTCCCAGGGATTTCATCTGCATCTGTGCCATCTTTATCACCTGAGTTCCAGTCCTTCATATCTTCTGAGATTCGCTCTCAGATCCAGGAGCATCAGTCTTGGATCGAGCAGCGAGATGCAGCCTTTCGTACGGATTTGGAGCAGCGTGATGCAGCCCTTCGCGCGGAGATGGACTCGCGCTTCCAGGGATTTCGCAATGACATGACTTATTTGCGAACGCCATGAGATTCGTGGATTCGCAATTTGAGACATTATTTGCGAAATTCGATATGCTTGGTCCAGATCCCACGACCATTTCTCGTCCTCTTCCATCCTCCGGTCCTCCATTTCCTATCAGAGACCCTACTGCGGCTCCACCTCCACAGCCCTGCGTTGCTGGTATCGATCCAGAGGAGGTCGGTCATGAGGATGATGATCATGATGGTGATGAGACCATGGCAGAGGGTGACGCTGAGGAGAGCTCGTCTGAGGAAGACGACGCTGAGGAAGGTTCTTCAGAGGATGATGCTGGTGGTGGTGCTGAGTGACCTGCCCCTTTTGATGATGTCAAAAAGGGGGAGAGTTATTTGTTGAGAGAGACTTGCACTTTTATTTGTATTTGTCACTTATATTTTGTGTAGTACTTGGTATTGTATTGTGGACATATGTTTGTGTTGTTTTTATTTTGTGGACATGTACTTGTTTATGTTGGTTATGCTTTGTGGACATGTGTTTCATTTCTATTTTATGACATGAGTATTTTTATCTAGCATGAATATATGTGTTGCGGATGTGTTGTGGATTATGTTTTGGATTATCACCCACCATTTTTTTTGAGATTTGTCTATGCTTGAGCATATTTTTGTATATGCATGTGTTGAGGGGGAGCTTCATTTGAAGTCTCTACCCAAAATATTTGTGATATATATGTTGTGGATGTGTTGTGGATTATGTTTTGGATTATCACCCACCATTTTTTTTGAGATTTGTCTATGCTTGAGCATATTTTTGTATATGCATGTGTTGAGGGGGAGCTTCATTTGAAGTCTCTACCCAAAATATTTGTGATAACTATTTATGTTTTGTCATCATCAAAAAGGGGGAGATTGTTGGCCCAAAGGCCATTTAGCCCTATATCTTGTTGGATATTTTGATGATAACAAACCATATTTAGTTATGTATTTAACAATTTTGTTTAAAAGTATTTCAGGTAAAACAGGTTGATTTGACGGCTCCGATATCAAGACTCACAAGTTTGGACGCCGCTTAAAGATGTGCATTCCCAAGCTAAGCACATTAGGAAGCTTCGGGATCAAGACATGAAGAAAAGACCAAGTCAAGATCAAGACAATGAAAAAGTCCAAGATTTGTAATTTTGCTTTTCTTTTAGAATCTTTGTCAAAACCTAGATGTTAGAAGTAGAATTATGGGATTGTCACTCACACACACACTTTAGTTTGATTTATGGCTTCAAAAACAATTTCGATTTCCTACTTAGTTTTATAGGTAACATGTTTGGAAATTTGTTTTTAGAAACTTTAAGTTTTTGGAAAAACCAACTTTTAGAAAAACAGGTTTTTTATCAAGAGAAACTTTATCAAAATGTTTTAACATGTTAGGGTAGTGACATATGGTCATACTCCTATTTTTTACAAGGTCCAAAACCCCAAACCACAAGACCTATCCAAAGACCCAAGTTCTGGCTTTCTGCAGTTCTGATTTTTCAGAACAGACAGGAGCCGGTCGACCGCCCGGGTCGACCGACGTACACGCTGTGCATGTGTGTACGTCGGCCGACCGCTCCGGTCGACGGAGCACTTACAGTGCTCTCTGTTTGTTCGGGTCGACCGGGGCGGTCGACCGTAGTCCGTCCCCCAACGGTCAAAATATGACCGTTGGCGGTCGACCGGCCCGGTCGACCGGAAGCTGTCAGAAATTCTGACAGATTCCAACAGCTATATTTTTCTGACAGATTTTGTTGGGATCTCACCCCAACGAATCTCTCTTTCTGTTTTACCCAATTTTTCAACCCTATAAATAGTGGGTCACTTCAACATGATAAGACAACTATTCCTAAACATTTTACAAGAGATTTTCATAAGAATTTCAAGTCTTCATTTTAGAAAAGATTTTCAAAGCCAAAATTTCCATACACCCATTTGAAGCCTATTCCTCTACTTCTCTCTAGATTTTGCACTACACAATCCCAAATTTCTACATCTACATATTGGTTATAGGATTGTGCAAGTGAGCTATTTTGTGATCAAGTGTGATCATTTTCTTCTTGAGCGAAGTTGTAGAGGCATCGGCCTCAAGGCGAGCTAGTGTGCTCCGGGTGGTGTTGTGGCATCACAAGAGATAGGACAAGTGTGTCCTTATATTGGCGATCCGGTGGGATCAACAATAGTGGAAATCCTTCAAGTGTGAAGGCGGGGACGTAGAGCGTGGCTCGAACCTCGAAAACATATACTTGTGTTTGCGTTTGCACGAATTTTCTCTAAACTCAAACTCTTTTATTTCTTGCAATACTATTGTGTCTATTATCGCTTATCCTTTAATTTGTGCAATTTGTTAGTAGAATTTTTAATTCCGCATTCTTGCCATATTTCATATAGCCATCACCTATTCACCCCCCCTAGGTGATTTCATATAGGATATAAGATATTTTAGAAACCTAAATTCCAATTAGATTTAGATTGCTTAATTTAATAGTTGGGATTTGATTAGGATTAGTTGAGATTTATGAAAAGATTTGATATGATAGGATTTGGATTGGAATTACGTTTCAGGTTAATGAGTAAGGATCTCAATGGTAATGGGTTATAGATTATTGGGATTTAGTTAAAAGAAATAAGTAATATGAAGAATAAGAAAAATGGATATTGGGCTTATGGGCTTAGTTTTTTTGGGCTTAAAGAAAAATAGAAAAAGATGAAAATAAAGAAGTGGGCTTGGCTCATGTGGGCTTAGCATAAAAAGGAGAAGAAAACAAAAGGAAAAGGAGAATGAGCTGAGCTTATTGGGCTTGGATAAAAATAATAATACTACCCATATAATTTAAAATAACTAAATATAAGCAATAAGAGTCTACAAGTCATAAATAATAATAATTCTAATAATGATACTGAATTAAGTTAATTAATAATAATAAAATAATATGTAGGATCGAGTAAATTTTTAAAAATAATAATATGATATTATTAAATAGGGGATATTACAGGGGCCATGTTTTCCCTTTTGTTGGCTATTTCTTTTGGATTTATATGTAACAATGTGCATCCTCTTGCGCTTGCGTGTGCTCTTTTTTGCTGGGGAGGTTTATTTTGTCCATGTATCTTCTATACTTACATGATGTTTTCATTAACCTATTATTAGTGGAACGCGGGGTGAGGGGGTCAATTTTGGCTCACCGTCCACTCAAAAAGAAAAGGAAAAAAAAAAAAAAAAAAAAAAACAGTTGATAAACAGGAAAAAATAAACAGGTGAAGGAAAAAAATGGCTCAGGGTCAGCAGGCAGAAATCGCCCATTTTAAAGGCCAGCTCATTCTTATTGGTCATATGTCATTCTAAACTCAAATTTTAGAGGGTAGCCATCAATTTTGCATTGATGCGGGCATCCATTGTTTTCACATGGTATGATCCTATCATGTTCTTGCCTCAATGCCGCACTCCTGTTTCCTTCTTGTGTTCACTACTTGAAGAAATCCCAATAAATTTGTGAGTTTTATTGTTGTCTCAGATCAGAAAACTGTGTATTAATTTTCTTTGAATTACATAGATTAGCTTATGAGGGGGCATTGTGGTATAAATAAACTATGGATTTCAGTGATCTTCGAGCCCCATAATCTTTCATATTAACGAAAATGTTTTCACCGCACAAAGAATAAGAGAAACTTGAACTTTTGCTGCATTTAAGCCCCTGCAAATTGCTAGTCAAGCAATATACATGTAGTGAGAGAGAGAGAGAGAGAGAGAGAGAGAGAGAGAGAGATGCTGAAAATTATACATACTTTACAGGCAAATGGGGATTCACAAACCTCATACCCTGCAATTTTATCAGCACAATAAGATGCAGTGAGAAGAGTTGGGAGTCTGTTTCTCCATTCAACATTCCAAATAGTTGCAAGTTGCTGAGGATTTCAGAAGTCCAAAATCTTTTTTAAAGTATAAGTGGAGTTTCCTGTGTTGGAAATAACACAACTATAATGCGGATTAAATTAAACCATGGATCAAAGAACCATATACATCTCAAGCAATTGAATGCATAATAATAAAACATCTATATATGCACTATACCTGAAGCT
The DNA here is from genome assembly GCA_038442645.1 of Agave tequilana. Taxonomy (NCBI): domain Eukaryota; kingdom Viridiplantae; phylum Streptophyta; class Magnoliopsida; order Asparagales; family Asparagaceae; genus Agave; species Agave tequilana. The sequence continues at coordinate 36,800 of JAVJIF010023213.1, forward strand.
ATTGAAGGTTGAATGGAAGATGAGAATCCTTATGATTAATGGAAGAAGAAAACCTTGATCTTTCCTTTTGCTTTGAACCTGCAAACCCTAGTGCAATTGATCCTCCTCTCTCTATCTCCCTCTTTCACCACAAAACCCCAATTTTCTGTTAGTGATGGATATTCCTCCAAATAAGGAAACAGTCTGTGTCTTTTACGGGAGGAGAGAAGTGGGTCTCTTAATTGCAAATAATCACCCACGATAAAACCACCCATCATGGTTCTTTCATACCCCAGGTGACTATTAAAAACTATACACAATTGTCACATTAATATGGGCATAACATCATATCAGTTAATCTTTTATTAGGAATCCAATATTAATCAAGGTTGAGTGGGCCACCATGATGTGAGATTAACATTCTCCCACTTGGACCACTAACCGATTAGGATAAAACTTTAGAAGACAAATAAAAGAAAAGACTCATTTTCAAAACATTTTGACTCCATTGGATTCCATACTGAAAAACTTGACACGTGATCACGAATTTAAAAAACAACAACTGATAAGCCCAAATATGAAATACCGTAATACTGCAATTAGTTTGGACTACCAATGCGAGTCATAGCGGTTATACAACATCCACGTCATACTCCCTTCTATGCACCACAACATTGATAACCCTTACTAATTGAGTCCATAACCATAATGACCCCTGTAATTGTCTTGTAAAGACATTTCCTGTTTAACATACATCCAAACATAATATGTGCACACATAATTGGATAACAGGAAACACAGAAACAGAACTTTTATTTGTACAATAATGTCAATTACATAAGTACCAAAATACACATTTACAGATTGCCCAAAAGACCCATTCTTACAACATGTTCCTTGAATGTCTTTGGAGGCAATCCCTTTGTCATTGGATCAGCAACCATTAAAGTGGTACTTAAACTTACAATTGACACTTTCTGTTTCTCAACTCTTTCTCTAACCACCAAGTACTTAAGTGAAATACACCTAGAGGGGGGGTGAATAGGTGTAATTGCTAATCTAATGCTCTTTTTTAAAATTTACTTAAGTGAGTGATGCAACGATCTCTCAAAACACGACTAAGAGCCGAATACCCCTTGCGAGGTTCTGAACTCCTTCCTCCAATTCCCTTAAATGGGTTAGAGGTGCGCAATGCAATCGTGTTGTATTGAGGTGTGATCGAACAATTCCAAGTATGAAATGCGATGATGAAATGTACACAAGTAATATAGCAAGAAAAGTAAACAAGTAAGGATTGCACAAATAAAATGTTAGTTCTCAAGCAATAAATTGAAAGCAAGTAAAGCAAGAGAGAATTAGACAAGATGACACAAAAGCAATCGCAAACAAAGTGATTTGTTTCGAGGTTCGAGCCCGTAGCTCTAGTCCCCGCCTTCACTCCGTGAAGGGTTTCCACTATCCCCTTAGGATCCCGTACAAGTTAGGCCTCCAAAGACCTCAAGCCCGTAGCTTCACCTTACAAAGAAATTCCCCTTAGGAACTTGTCTCCACAAGAACAAAGGATTACAAATTTGTGATCTCAACTAGACCACAACACTCTTTCTCTTTTACAAATACTCTCACACTTTTACAACTTCACCTATAGAAGGAATATGAAATTTTTGGCTCTATGAAGTGTGGTGAGAAAAGCTTCAGTTGTAGAGTGATATTAGAGATCAAACAACAACTGAAAAACCAATTTGAAAGAATGGAAATGAAAGCTTTAAACTATTTTTCTCTTTCTCTTGAAAACTATGAAAACTTGTATTTTTCTTGGCTAATAACTAAGGCCTATTTCCCACTATTTATAGGGAGAGAATAGGTTAAAAACTCTGATTTTTCCAGCTAATATCACCTGCAAAAGCACCCCAACAACCCTCTAAAAAGTCTGTTAAAACAGAAAATAAAACAGTTTTTCAGAACAGCCCAAAGAGGAAAGAGCCGTTGGAGGTGTTGCAGGCCTACCGGTCGACTGCCGGTCGACCGGGACCCTGCTGGCAAAAGAGCCGTTGTGGCTCCGGTCGACTGCCGGTCGACCGATCTCAAGAAGGGAAACACAGTTTCCTTCTACCGGTCGACCGACCCAGTCGACCGGAAGGATACAGAGAGCAAACGTCTGTTTTCGGTCGACCGGTATATAGGTCCGGTCGACCGACAGACATGCACAACCTGTGCATGTCCGGGCACAGCAGCCGGTCGACTGGGCCGGTCGACCGGTCTGCCTGGAAAACAGTTTTTCTGGGCAGATTTTAAGATAGAAAATTTGTATAAAATCTTTAAAAATCTGAAGCTAAGTTTATGCTGAAAATAGTTTATATACATGTATTTAAACAAGTTTTTGAAGATGTAAAGCTTTGGGTACATGTATGTATAAACTAAGGCATAAACTAGAAATAAATATTTTGAAAACATAGAAACATACAAAACAAATGTGTGTGCAAATCCTAGAGCCAAATTTCACATATTCTATCTTTACAAAACTAAACTTACAAACTACAATGGTCTTCAAGACTTCAACTTGAGCTATCTTCTCTTGATCTTCAATATTGCAATTTGAGCCCAATTTGACTTGTCTTGAGTCCAATAGCTTGTATTTGAGTCCAAAAACTTTGTATATGAGTGAGAGTACTTCTAGTATGATAGTAAACCTGAAACATACTTAAGCAACAAATAATATTAGTACAAATAACTAATATGTTTTGTAATCATCAAAATACACTAAACATGGGTTGATTGTAACCTTGGGCCAACAATCTCCCCCTTTTTGATGATGACAAACATATGAGTTATTAAACAAATAAAAGAGGAAAGAGCTTGGAAAGCTCCCCCTTAAACAATGCTATGTATTTAACATGAATATGAACACTATGTAAACATACATAAGGCATTGAAAAATATCATCACCAAAAAAATAAACTATCATAAGGAATAAAAAACAAACAACATATATTTCCTCCACATATTTTTCCCAAACTTATATTTCTCCCCCTTTTTGTCATACATCAAAAAGGGTTAAAAAAAATTTAAGACAAAACAAAACAAACATATTAGAAACCAAAACAAAACAAACAAGATATTTTAAGTATCAATTTTACATACATTCAATTCACCACAAATAAATGAAAATCTTGCATAATCCAAAGGTTTTGTGAAAATATCCGCAAGTTGAAAATCGGTAGAAACAAAATCAATATCTATGTCACCTTTTTCAAAGTGATCTCTAAGAAAGTGATATCTAATGTCTATATGTTTGGTTTTACTATGTTGATTAGCATTTTTGGTCATGTGAATAGCACTAGTATTATCACAATAAATCTTAACATGATCAAAATGTAAATCAAAATCGAGAAGAGTATGTTTCATCCAGAGTACTTGTGCACAACAAGCTCCGGCTGCTACATACTCCGCCTCGGCGGTTGAAAGGGCTACACTATTTTGCTTTTTGGAAGACCAAGACACAAGACAATTGCCCAAGAATTGGCAAGTGCCACTTGTGCTCTTCCTATCTACCCTACAACCGGCATAGTCGGCATCCGAATAACTAGTCATGGTAAATTGGTTAGTTTTCGGATACCACAAACCTAAATCAATTGTGCCCTTAAGATACCTAATTATGCGTTTTACCGCTATTAAGTGTGATTCCTTAGGACATGATTGAAAACGTGCACATAAACATACGGAAAACATTATATCCGGCCTACTAGCCGTAAGATAGAGTAAACTACCAATCATACTACGAAATAATTTGATGTCTACTTCCTTACCTTGTTCGTCCTTGTCAAGTTTCGTAGTGGTTGCCATGGGAGTCTTTGCTACTTTGGATCCTTCAAGCCCGAACCTCTTGATGAGTTCTTTGGTGTACTTGGCTTGGTTGATGAATGTCCCATCACTACGTTGCTTGATTTGAAGTCCAAGGAAGAAGTTGAGCTCCCCCATCATAGACATCTCAAATTCCTTTTTCATGCATGATTCAAAATTCTTGCAAAGTGAAACATTAGTAGATCCAAAAATAATGTCATCAACATAAATTTGAACTATGAGGATATCTTGATCTATATGTTTGGTAAATAATGTTTTATCAATTTTTCCTTTCTTAAAATCATTTGAAATCAAAAATGAAGACAATCTTTCATACCAAGCCCTAGGGGCTTGTTTTAAACCATATAGTGCTTTATCTAATTTATAAACATAATTAGGGTGTGTAGGATCAACAAACCCGGGGGGTTGTTCAACATACACCTCCTCATCAATATAACCATTAAGAAAAGCACTCTTTACATCCATTTGAAATAACTTAAAATCTTTAAATGAGGCATATGCTAAGGTCATCCGTATGGCTTCGAGCCGTGCTACGGGTGCAAAGGTTTCTTCAAAATCGATTCCTTCGATTTGAGTGTAACCTTGGGCAACTAACCTAGCCTTGTTTCTAACTACATTACCCGATTCATCCAACTTGTTCTTAAAGATCCATTTAGTGCCAATAGTTGGTCTATCTTGGGGCCTAGGAACAAGGTGCCAAACTTGATTGCGCTCAAATTGATTGAGCTCCTCTTGCATTGCAAGCAACCAATATGAATCGGCCTCGGCCTCGAGGACATTTTTAGGTTCTATGTGTGAAATAAAAGCAAAATTACCACAAAAATCTTGAATCTTAGAGCGAGTGGTTACCCCTTTTGATACTTCACCTATGACGAGGTCCTTGGGATGATGAGGATTGAATCTCCAATCCTTTGGTAGTGGTTGAGAGGGCTCCTCTTCATTTGCTTGATGTATATTTCCTTGAGCCTCTTCCACTTTGGCTTCACTTCCATCACCATCCTTTGGCTTGTCTCCCATGGTAGAAGCATCCTCCAAGGTCACTTTCTCCAAGCCTTCATCTAAAGCATCAATTTCTACACAATTCTTAACAAACTTGTTAGATTCCTCAAATTTAACATGAATAGATTCCTCAATAGTCAAAGTTGACCTATTGAAGACTCTATAAGCCTTACTAGTATTTGAGTAACCTACAAAATAGCCTCATATGATCTAGCATCAAATTTTCCCAAATTAATATTTGTATTTAAAACAAAACATTTGCAACCAAACACTTTGAAATAAGAAACATTAGGTTTTCTAGAAAAATACATCTCATAAGAAGTCTTAGTAGTATTTTTACATAGGAAAACACGATTTGCAATGTAACATGAAGTATGAACGGCCTCGGCCCACAAATAATGTGGTAGACCATATTCATTTAACATTGTCCTAGCCATCTCTTGTAAAGTACGATTTTTCCGCTCAACTACTCCATTTTGTTGTGGAGTTCTAGGACAAGAAAGTTCATGTTTTATTCCATGTTCCTCACAAAAAGTGGTAAAGGGAAGGTTAATGAACTCACCTCCTCTATCACTTCTTATTTTAATTATTGAGGAGTCATTTTCCTTTTCAACTCTTTTCTTAAAGGCTTGAAAATGTGAAAAGGTTTGACTTTTATGTTCAAGAAAATAAACCCAAGTAAAACGCGAAAAATCATCTACTAAAACATAAGCAAATCTACTCCCACTTAAACTTTTGGTTTGAGTTGGGCCAAATAAGTCCATGTGGATTAGCTCTAATGGACGTGATGACATGATATCCTTAATTGATTTGAATGAGGACTTAGTTTGTTTCCCAAATTGACATGCGTCACAAACTCGGTCCTTTTCAAAGTTCAATGAAGGAATACCCTTCACCATTTCCTTAGAGTTAAGCCTAGAAATATGGTCAAATGAAACGTGGCCTAATCTCCTATGCCACAACCAAGAGTCGTCATCGAGGGCTTTTAAACATGTTATATTACAAGACATATTTAACATATCAATCATATAAACATTGCTTTCACGAAAACCGGAAAATACACAAACATTGGAAGTTCTATCAATTACTTTACAAGCAACATTGTCAAAAACTACATCAAAACCTTTATCACAAAGTTGACTAATACTCAAGAGATTATGCTTGAGGCCATCAACTAAAACTACATTTTCAATTAAAGGAGAGGTGCCAAGTTTTACATTACCAATACCGATGATTTTACCCTTGGCGTCATCTCCGAAGGTGACGGTGCCACCTTCATGATATCTTGATAGGGTTGCAAAGTTGTTGATGTCCCAAGTCATGTGCCTTGAGCAACCGCTATCAAGATACCACAAACCTCTACGTCGTTGGGCTTTGGAAAGTACCTACATCATTTAAAATAATAGTTGATTTTGGTACCCAAACTTTCTTGGGTCCTTGAAAGTTAGTGTTACGAACCCAAACATTATGATGTGATGCACTTAGTCTATCATAACAAAAATTAGCTAAGTGTCCTTTCCGTCCACAATGTGAACATGAGTACACTTTTCTATACATGAATGCATGGTGTGTATGTGAAGTGTGAACATGCTTTGGGGGTTTACCATGATGCATAGGTTGTGTAGCATGTACATGAGCATGAGCATGAGCATGATGAATATTTTTCTTAGGAGCTTGTTTCTTAGGAAACATATTCTCCATCTTCTTCTCACTACATTTTTTCAAAACAACATCTAATGAGTCTAATCTTTCCTTAAGCATGGCAATCTCATTAGAGTCTACAAATGGGGTCTTTCCTTTACAAGCAATCTTATATTTTTCAAAATCATTTTAGTGGAAACTAAAGAAGAATGTAAATCATTATTTTCTTTAGAAAGATTTACAATTTGAATATTAAGAGATTCATTATCCTTTTTCATTTTTAAATATTTCTTCTTTAAGAAATCATAATTACTAGAAAGTTCCATAAAAGCTTCTCCTAGCTCATCCATGGATAAATCATCATCAAGAAGAGTTGAGGGGGTTACCTTGCTTGTGCTCTCATTTGCCATGAAGCACATATTGGCGGTGTCGATCTCCTCCTCGGATTCACTTTCGTCATCCCATGTTGCTTTCATAGCCTTCTTCTTGTATGGCTTCTTGGATGAAGATGGCTTCACTTGGTCCGGACACTCCGCTACAATGTGTCCCGGCTTTTGGCAATTAAAGCAAATGATCTTCCTTTCTTCCTTGCCTCCTTGCCATCTCCTCCGTCCTTGGAACTTTGCCTTGTTGTACATCCTCCGGACGTTTTTGACTAGAAGTGAGAGCTCCTCGTCATCTTCTTCTTCGTCATCTTCGTCGGAGTAAGTAGCATGACTTTTGAAGGCAATGATCTTCTTTTTGGAGGGTGCCATGTCCTCCCTTGCCTTCCTCTCCATCTCATGGGTCTTCAAGTTCCCAATGAGTCCAATGAGCTCAATCTCATCTTTGTCATTGAGTTCCTTCAATGTTGTAGCTTTCACTTCCCATGATGGAGGAAGAGCCCGGATGATCTTTCTCACCCTTTGATCATTGTTGATTTCTTCACCTAGAGAAGCAAGACCATTAGTAATCTTTGTAAACTTAGTAACCATATCATCTATGGTTTCATTCTCTTGCATGCTAAAATTTTCATATTGGGACCGAAGAAGGTCTATCTTGGCCCTCTTCACTTGTGATGTCCCCTCATGTGTTACTAGCAAATGGGTCCAAATCTCATAGGCGGATTTGCAATGGATGACTCTAGCTATGTCATCATCATTGAGGGCTTGTAGGAGTGCATAATGTGCCCTAGCATTGGCATCAAACTCCTTGGTCTCAATTTCGGACCAAGTAGATTCATCACCGGGGGGTACACTAAATTGTTTAGTCACGGCCTTTGCAACTCGACTACCTAGAGATTGCAAGAAAACGGTCATCTTAACCTTCCATATGGGAAAGTTAAGTCCATCAAACTTAGGGGGTGTCTTAATACCATCGGCCATGTTTACTATGTGGAAATGAATGAAGTGATTAGCAAAATGAGGATCTCTCTAAGGTTGTTAAGCCAAATCCTAGAGTCCAAGCTCTGATACCAATTGAAATACACCTAGAGGGGGGGTGAATAGGTGTAATTGCTAATCTAATGCTCTTTTTTAAAATTTACTTAAGTGAGTGATGCAACGATCTCTCAAAACACGACTAAGAGCCGAATACCCCTTGCGAGGTTCTGAACTCCTTCCTCCCAATTCCCCTTAAATGGGTTAGAGGTGCGCAATGCAATCGTGTTGTATTGAGGTGTGATCGAACAATTCCAAGTATGAAATGCGATGATGAAATGTACACAAGTAATATAGCAAGAAAAGTAAACAAGTAAGGATTGCACAAATAAAATGTTAGTTCTCAAGCAATAAATTGAAAGCAAGTAAAGCAAGAGAGAATTAGACAAGATGACACAAAAGCAATCGCAAACAAAGTGATTTGTTTCGAGGTTCGAGCCCGTAGCTCTAGTCCCCGCCTTCACCTCCGTGAAGGGTTTCCACTATCCCCTTAGGATCCCGTACAAGTTAGGCCTCCAAAGACCTCAAGCCCGTAGCTTCACCTTACAAAGAAATTCCCCTTAGGAACTTGTCTCCACAAGAACAAAGGATTACAAATTTGTGATCTCAACTAGACCACAACACTCTTTCTCTTTTACAAACACTCTCACACTTTTACAACTTCACCTATAGAAGGAATATGAAATTTTTGGCTCTATGAAGTGTGGTGAGAAAAGCTTCAGTTGTAGAGTGATATTAGAGATCAAACAACAACTGAAAAACCAATTTGAAAGAATGGAAATGAAAGCTTTAAACTATTTTTCTCTTTCTCTTGAAAACTATGAAAACTTGTATTTTTCTTGGCTAATAACTAAGGCCTATTTCCCACTATTTATAGGGAGAGAATAGGTTAAAAACTCTGATTTTTCCAGCTAATATCACCTGCAAAAGCACCCCAACAACCCTCTAAAAGTCTGTTAAAACAGAAAATAAAACAGTTTTTCAGAACAGCCCAAAGAGGAAAGAGCCGTTGGAGGTGTTGCAGGCCTACCGGTCGACTGCCGGTCGACCGGGACCCTGCTGGCAAAAGAGCCGTTGTGGCTCCGGTCGACTGCCGGTCGACCGATCTCAAGAAGGGAAACACAGTTTCCTTCTACCGGTCGACCGACCCAGTCGACCGGAAGGATACAGAGAGCAAACGTCTGTTTTCGGTCGACCGGTATATAGGTCCGGTCGACCGACAGACATGCACAACCTGTGCATGTCCGGGCACAGCAGCCGGTCGACTGGGCCGGTCGACCGGTCTGCCTGGAAAACAGTTTTTCTGGGCAGATTTTAAGATAGAAAATTTGTATAAAATCTTTAAAAATCTGAAGCTAAGTTTTATGCTGAAAATAGTTTATATACATGTATTTAAACAAGTTTTTGAAGATGTAAAGCTTTGGGTACATGTATGTATAAACTAAGGCATAAACCTAGAAATAAATATTTTGAAAACATAGAAACATACAAAACAAATGTGTGTGCAAATCCTAGAGCCAAATTTCACATATTCTATCTTTACAAAACTAAACTTACAAACTACAATGGTCTTCAAGACTTCAACTTGAGCTATCTTCTCTTGATCTTCAATATTGCAATTTGAGCCCAATTTGACTTGTCTTGAGTCCAATAGCTTGTATTTGAGTCCAAAAACTTTGTATATGAGTGAGAGTACTTCTAGTATGATAGTAAACCTGAAACATACTTAAGCAACAAATAATATTAGTACAAATAACTAATATGTTTTGTAATCATCAAAATACACTAAACATGGGTTGATTGTAACCTTGGGCCAACATTAAGTTCTATATATCTAGAACCATTAGAGTACTTACCATTCTTAGAGAAGAATACGGCTGCTGTATTGTCACAATATATCGTCAGCGGCTTGGCAATAGAGTCAACTACACCAAGTGCTGAGATGAAATTCCTTAGCCATAATGCATGATTTGTGGCCTCAAAACAAGTTATGAACTCAGCCTCCATCGTGGATGAAGCAATAATGGACTGCTTCACACTCTTCCACGAGATTGCCCCACCTGCTAGCAAGAAAACAAATCCTGAGGTAGACTTCCTGCTATCTGGGCAACCACCAAAATCTGAGTCTGAATAGCCGATCACCTCCAACTGATCTGATCTCCTGTATGTGAGCATATAGTCCTTTGTCCCTTGAAGATACCGCATAACCTTCTTAGCTAACTTCCAGTGCTCCATTCCTGGATTGCTTTGGTATCTTTCCAACATCCCAACAGTAAAGCTGATATCTGGCCTGGTACAAGTGCTTGCATACATCAAGCTCCCAACAGCTGATGCATACGGAACTTTCTGCATTTGACCCTTTTCTAAGTCATTTCTGGGACACTGGCTACCACTTAATCTGTCACCCTTCTGAATGGGTGCAGGACTGACTGAACACATTTCCATATGAAATCTTTCCAAGACTCGATTGATATACCCTTTCTGAGACAATCCTAGCAATCCTTGAGATCTATCCCTGAAGATCTCTATGCCAATAACATAATTTGCCTCACCCATATCAACCATCTGAAAATTCTTGGTAAGATAACTTTTAGTTTCATACAGCAAACCAAGATCACTACTGGCTAACAAGATGTCATCTACATACAGAACCAGAAAAATAAACTTGCTCCCACTGATCTTTAGATATATACACTGATCAACAGTGTTTTCTGTAAATCCAAAAGAGGTAATGGTATCGTTAAACTTTATATACCATTGCCTGGAAGCTTGTTTAAGTCCATATATAGATTTCTTTAATTTGCAAGCCAAGTGTTCTTGTTCTTTAATTGCGAACCCTTCAGGTTGCACCATGTAGATATCCTCATCCAAATTTCCATTTAGAAAAGTAGTTTTCACATCCATTTGATGTAACTCCAAATTATAATGAGCTACAAGTGCCATAATGATTCTAAGAGAATCCTTCTTTGATACTGGAGAGAAGGTCTCTGTATAGTCAATGCCTTCTTTCTGAGTGAAACCTTTGGCCACAAGTCTAGCCTTATATCGTTCGATATTGCCTTTAGAGTCGCGCTTGGTCTTAAAGACCCATTTACACCCAACTTTCTTACAGTTATAAGGCAATTCAACGAGATCCCAGACTTGGTTTTGGTCCATAGATTTCAACTCATCTTTCATAACATCAACCCATTTACTAGAATCATTGCATTCTATGGCTTGTGAAAATGAAACTGGATCTTTATTTATCCCAATATCATAATCAGATTCCTGTAGATACACCACATAATCATCTGAAATGGCAGATCTTCTTTCCCTTTGAGATCTTCTCAAAGCTGCCGGTTGTGGTGGTTCTACAATATTTTCAATGGGAATATCCTCATGGAGTGGTGAACCAACATTAACTTGTTGTTCTGGTATCTCAACTTGATGGTCAAGCTGAGGGACAACAATTTCTCTTGAAGGAAAGGGTATTGGGATATTTACCCTTACCACTTCAAGATCTACCTTTCTTGGTTCAGCACTCCCATTAATTTCACCATTTTCCAGGAATCTGGCATTACCAGTTTCAACTATTCTTGTACTACGGTTAGGACAATAAAATTTGTATCCCTTAGACTTATCTGGATAACCAATGAAATACCCAGATATTGTTTTTAAGTCTAATTTCTTTTTTTGTGGATTATATATTCTAGCCTCTGCTGGACAACCCCAAACATGTAAATGTCTTAAACTGGGTTTCATACCAGTCCACAACTCGAAAGGAGTTGTTGGGACAGCCTTACTAGGAACCCTGTTCAAGATATACATAGCAGTCTTTAAGGCTTCATTCCACAATGAATTGGGTACATTTGAGAAGCTCATCATGCTCCTAACCATATCCATAAGTGTTCGATTCCGCCTTTCAGCAACACCGTTCTGCTGAGGCGTACCTGGCATTGTGTATTGAGCACAAATGCCATGCTTTTCTAGAAATTTGGCAAATGGGCCAGGATGTTGTCCTGACTCATCATATCTACCATAAAATTCACCACCTCGATCTGATCTTATGATTTTAACCTTTCTATCTAATTGTCTCTCGACTTCTGTAATGAACACCTCTAGGATGTCAACAGCCTGAGACTTTTCATTAATTAGATACACATAACCATAACGTGACAGATCATCTATAAAGGTAATGAAATATCTCTCTCCAGTAAAACATGGAATGGAGAGTGGTCCGCAAATATCTGTATGAATTAATTCCAGGAGTTCTTTACTTCTTGTGGCACCTTTCTTAGTGTGTTTGGTTTGCTTTCCTTTTATGCAATCCACACACACACATCAAAATCAGTGAAGTCTAGGTTATCCAAAATCCCAGTCTTCACTAATCTTATAATTCTATTCCTGGAGATATGCCCCAGTCGCCTATGCCACAAGATTGAGGATTTTTCATTTATTAAGCCACGTTTTATACCACATTCGAATGCAGAGATAATAAAGATTGTGCAAACTCATCATTCAATGAAATTTTATATAAACCATCACATAAAATTCCATGTCCAACCGAAATTGAATTATACATTAAAGAGAGTTTTCCACAACTAAACAAAATAGAATATCCAAAAACATCTAATTTGGATAATGACATTAAGTTTCTTGAAATCGAAGGTACATAAAAAGTATCCTCAAGATCCATCTGATGACCCGTCTCCAAGAGTAGTCGATAAACACCAACATATTCGACCTCCACTTTGAGACGGTTCCCCATAAAGACGAATCTCTCACTTTCCTTCGGTTTCCGGGTTGTAAGGAATCCCTGCATTGAATTAGTTATGTGAGTTGTGGCTCCAGAGTCAATCCACCAAGTATTAGAAGGAACTTCAGCAAGATTTGATTCAAAACATACAAAAGAAAGATTTATACCTTTCTTTTCGAACCAAGCTTTCCTCTTGTTGCAGTCCTTCTTCACATGTCCTTTTCTGTCACAGAAGTAGCATTTGACAGTGAAAGCTTTTCTATGACCTTGGCTACTTTCCCCATGGTCATTTCCTTTCTTTGATGGAAATCTCTTACCTCTTCCATATTTACTTTTCTTATGGATACCTCCTGAAGTTACTGCCAACACTGAGTGCTGTCCTTCTTGCCTCAGTCTCGCCTCCTCTTGTACACACATACCAGTTAGTTCATTCAGATTCCACTTATCCTTATGAGTGTTATAGTGAATCTTGAATGCCCCAAACTGAGGAGGAAGCGAGTTGAGGATGAACTGTACCAAGAAGGACTCATCCACTTTCATTCCCAGTGATCCTAGCTTAGCAGCCTTATCAGTCATGTTTAGAATGTGTTGCTGAACTCCTCTATTACCATCATATTTCATGGTGGTAAGTTCAGCCATTAGGGTACCAGCTAATGACTTATCTGCAGACTTAAATTGGTCTTTAACCGCACTTAATAGTTCAGATGCATTAGTTGTAGGAGGGAGTGAAGTCTTGATGTTATTAGCTATGGTCATCTTTATGAACATAAGACTGAGCCTATTAGACCTTTCCCAAGCTTTGGCATGGCTGACCTGTTCTGCTGTACTCTCAGCAGTTACTTCATCAGGTTTATCAACTGTTAGAGCCATGTCTAGGTCCAAAACACCCAGTGTAAACTGTACATGTTCAAACCACTCTGAAAAGTTGGTACCATCCAAGGCCGGAATGCTAGTGGCATGAGTGTGAAGGGAAGTAAGGACGTTCACTGAAACATAATAGGACATTGCTCACATTAGGCCACTAATCAATACAAGTTTTAAATTTAATTAAGATGAACTATTGATATCACTTTGATTTCTCCTTTGGGCGAAACCTAAGCATATCTAGTGTTCACTCTTTAGGTGAGAACTTTTATCACCTATGTAGGTCTAATATAATTTATGTCACTTAGTTAGTAAGTCATGTTACCTTTGGGTATCCAATTCCACACCACTAAGTTACATAAATTATACTATCCTACCTCGGTTCATAATTATTTGAAAGAGACTTTCCTTTGGGCCAGTCCCAATCTCCTAATTAGAACTGCCATCGAGAATATTATTGTCTTTTATGTCTTCCTCATTGACAAGTCTTTTATGTAGTTGTATATTCATAAGGTTTACTAACATAGGTCACTTTGGCAACTACTAAATCAATAAGCCTTATGAATACAAAACTAACCAATAATATTCTCTAATCCTTTTATTTGAGTAATCCCTTAATACTTCAATACATTACTTGACCAAGCATCAATCTATATTAACACAATAACTTAAATGTGTAACATACTTTAATGATTGAATACTCACAAATATTAGTCGACTACAAGAAAAGATTAGTCGACTTGGGTCAAGTCAAGTCGACTACACATTTGGTCTAGTCGACTAGGGCAAAAGAAATTAGTCGACTATACCCATATTATAAGTCGACTACTAAATTTATCAGTCGACTTTACAATTAATTAGTCGACTCCTGAATCCAACAGAAAGTTCTCAATTCTCGGGTCACCGAATTAGTCGACTTGAAAATATGATTAGTCGACTAGTCATAAATTCAACTAAAAATCAAGTCGACTCCTGCAGCAAACAGCGACTTGCAAACTTTCTGGAAAGGAGATTAGTCGACTATACATTGGGATTAGTCGACTAATAGACGACGAAGCAGTTATCAAAGGCAGTTTCTGCTTAGTCGATTTTAATCCCAAAATTATCAAAAATTAGGGTTTTCAATTCCTTTGATTTTGATCCCAATTTAATTGCATAATTAGAGGAATATGAACATGAATTAGGGCTATTAAATCCTCTACAAATTCTACAATTAAAAGATCAAAAATTCAATTTTTATGAATTGTTAATCAAAACCCTAACTTTTCATAATTCCTAAATCCAAGATGTATTGATTCTTTAATCATGGCTCTGATACCAAATGTTGGAAATAACACAACTATAATGCGGATTAAATTAAATCATGGATCAAAGAACCATATACATCTCAAGCAATTGAATGCATTATAATAAAACATCTATATATGCACTATACCTGAAGCCATTGAAGGTTGAATGGAAGATGAGAATCCTTATGATTAATGGAAGAAGAAAACCTTGATCTTTCCTTTTGTTTTGAACCTGCAAACCCTAGTGCAATTGATCCTCCTCTCTCTATCTCCCTCTTTCACCACAAAACCCCAATTTTCTGTTAGTGATGGATATTCCTCCAAATAAGGAAACAGTCTGTGTCTTTTACGGGAGGAGAGAAATGGGTCTCTTAATTGCAAATAATCACCCACGATAAAACCACCCATCATGGTTCTTTCATACCCCAGGTGACTATTAAAAACTATACACAATTGTCACATTAATATGGGCATAACATCATATCAGTTAATCTTTTATTAGGAATCCAATATTAATCAAGGTTGAGTGGGCCACCATGATGTGAGATTAACATCCTGCAGTAAATTCTGAAGGGTTCAACAATACAACATAAATTTTCAAATCTACTTAATGTTGTAATAACAAATTTATACTTTTGCTGCAAATCCAAATCTCCAACAAAGATTCGGCAAAATCTCTCTCCTAGGGAAGGGGGGGTGTAACGGACACAAAATGGCCATTACAAACACACAAAAACAATAACTACTAGTAGAAAATTGGAGTACAGTTATGAAATCAAGTTCGAGAACTAGTTTCTATTTTTTCAATCACTGAAATAGATTAATGAATCAATGCAGATATACGTTTATCAAGGCATACACAAGATACACTGGGCCAGTGGTTGCAAGAAATTAGAAAAGTAATGGTAGCTTGACCTGAGTGCTTCAATAGATATGGTTGAAAACAAGACAATCAATTAATATCCTTCGATGAGTGAAGTGTTTGCGACTTATATCCACCTTCTATACGATGATGCATCCAAGTAAACAAGCACCAACGACTAGGGGCCCAAATGGTCAACTTCAGTTGAAGAAACTCAAGGGAGCAACAAAGAACTTAACAAATACAACTGAAGGAAAGTTAGTCAGGATCACCAACCATGATACCTTCGCACATGAAATTTGGTTCCAGTTCAAATGGTAGGATTTTTGCTCAAAGTTTCTCCTTCACCTACACACAAAGAATAAACGTCTCCTTTCGATTTCATTTAACATCTAAGAGTTATGTGCTTACTTAAATTGGGAGAAGTCACCACTATAAAAGTACAACAATTCTAGGATAAGTTTTAATAAGAATTAAGATACATCAAATTATTTCATAAAAAGATTAAAAACAAGACCCAAACCTGTACACAGTTATCAAAATATATGATAAGCATTGGAGGTTGTATATCTTAGCTTATTATTAGAAATGTGTATGCAGTTTTGCATGCCAGTGCAAGTCTATGCACATATATTCATTACTCTCCATCGCTGTTTTAAGCATAGCCATGCTGAACTTATATGAAAGAAATTAAAATTACTCCACTTGCATGGATACAACATACAGATAAGATATAAGAGAATATGAGAAATCCTAAAAATTCAGGAAGATACATAGATGTGGTTGTATGCATGTGAAACCCTTTGTTCAAGCATTAACTTTTAATTTCTTTGCCTTTGATATGTCCTCAATACATCTAGAATAGATTGTAATTTAGTAAGTACTTTGACAAGTATCCACCAAGTACCCAAGTACCTATGTATCTGTTAAGCATCTGATACAAAGTACAGCTTTCCATCAATTGTATGTGCAACATAGGCGCACGCAGACAAACCAAAACATCTGTCATTGTTACCCAATCTTTTTGAGGAAAATGCAGTATCGCCTATTCATCTCCCTCTTTGTCCAAATCAAATGTCTGCACTCATGCTCATGCTTTTGGTCTAGTGGAACTTACTGCTGAAAAGACCACTGCAATTTCAAATGATGTATATTGCATAACATTTCATCTAAAGGGAACACAAAGAACTTTTTGAATCCACCCATGTTTTAATTGGATAGAAAATGTCTCTTCTTCACGTTACAGGATATGCTTTATGTCCTTTCACAGTGTACCCTGACAATTTACTATATGCTGAAAAATCATTGATTGTCTAAAGTAATATAACTCGGAGATTAATGAATTGCTGACGATGCGCATCGAATACTTCTACTTCTCACATTATCTTTAAATCATCAATAAGAAGTGTCAAATAAAAATCTATATCATTTTCAGCTATTTGGGATCTGAAATTAGCAATGAAAACATTAGAAACTTGTGCTTCATGCACAATCAGGAAGGAAGATTATAAATAGTCAAAATAATTGGCCATGTATTGTGTGTGCTGCTCATGTTACCGTGCGGGTTAATTCCATCAGTCGAAAGACTTAGCTGAAGATTCCTTGCATCACCCTTAAAATGAGATACTTTGAATGAACCATTTGCCATTGCGAAGAATCAGCCGAATGCCGAAGCATATTATAACAAATCCTCTTGTCTGAATACCACAACAAACTCTTCGCATATTCTGCATTCCTAAACATGTGTTTAAATTTAAGTATTACCGAAAATACCATAAAACTTTAGCTGAAATTTTATTCTTATTTTTTATACCAATCTGCATCACAAATCGGACAGAAATCCAAGCTGTTATAAACCTTTCGGTATAAAATACAATTATTAGGGCAAGCGTGCATGATAATTGTGATTATCATCTATATTTTGTACCATTTTTATACCTTTTTTGTTAAACATTAAATACTGTATAGGTATTTTTGTTTATGCTTATGCAAAAATTAGGTCAAGAACATAAATTAGAGAAAAAAGATGGAAAAGCAAAAAATCAATGTTAAAGAGATAGTTGCAGCAATAAATTTCAAGATACAGACATCCAGAGACACAAAGGACTTGCCAATAGAGACTACACAATTTGTACAAGCATCTACCAAATTTAAGGTTACATCTAGTCAATTTTTGGTTGAGCAGCCGAACACTGTTCAACAAAGAATACAAACAGATTCAAACTCGGATTCAGACTGAACACCTTTTAATTTTTTGATCATAACTTTTACTACAAAAATTTAAACCCGATGATTCAAGATGCTATAGAAAGAGGACTGAAAGGGTAACAATTTTTATGTTGACAATGATTTTTATTCGATCGCTTGATAAGTCACATTCAGCAATCAACGCTACCGACTGCAATTCAATTCAGAATTAAAATTTTCACATCAAATTGAAGTTGGATTAGAAGTTCTAATATGTTTATTATTGTAGTTAGCTCTAAAGTCTATATAAAGAGTTACAATATCTTATAGTTGTATTATCTCATTATAAAGACAAAATTTATATTAGGTTTTAGGATTCGGTTTCTTAGCTTTTGGAGAAGAAATTTTGTACATCAAAGTTGAAGAAAAACAGTGAGAAGGCATCATCTAGGATTTTCTAAATTGGTGTTTTCTAATTTTTTTCTCCTTCTATTTTATCATTTCATGAAGTTCATATTATTTAGCATGTTTTGCATCTTTTCTGATATGAACTAATTCTGCATAGTTAGGACATTGGTGTAGGTTAAATATTATTATGATATAATCTTGTTACTTTGTGCTATTCTACTAATTTGCTTCTCAAGTTTAATTTTTTTCTTACATGTTAAGTTTTTATTCCCAATCTTTTTGTTATTAATTGATGGCCAACATTTATAAGGATGGTTAGATTTGAGATCTAGAGAAACTAACCTACCGTAACATCATAGGAATATAAACCACAACTTAATAAGTTGAGACGTAAAAGTTGTGTAATCATAGAAAGATCTGCCATGTTTAATGCTTTCTTTAACTTGTAAATCTACTACATTTAGAGCTTGTAGGTTCTTACATTAGAGGATAGAATTATTGTTGCTCGAGAGAGAATACTAGTTAGGTAGGGACTTTCGATTGTTAACATGAGTAGTAGAAATTCACTAGCATAATTTTATATCTGATTATATTTATCGAAATCAATTACCCTAACACTTTTCTGTTATAAAAATCAACTCTTTTACTTTCTTATTAATAATTTATTCTCAATCATCTTATTAATCAATTATTCAAATAAAACTAAAAAAAATTAGTTTGGAGCTCAATCGATATCAATTCTCGTGAGAACGATAATCTACTCACTTCTTTATTACTTTTAAACGACTGGTGCACTTGCCAATTCACAACATCAAGTTTTTAGCATCGTTATTGGGGAATGTTTGTTTTTTTATTGATATCAATGATATTTTATACTAGTTTTAATTTAAATTCAAACTGCATAATTAACATCTAAAATTCTTGTTCTACAGGTTGCAGAAGACGCTTCACCAACAGAAAAAAGTTCGGTCGGGCAACCGAAAGTTCGACTACGCAGCCGACCAAAGTGGTCAAAGGGGAAGATCTTTCAGGGATTGCTTCCTGATTAGAGATAGACATGACCTTCTAACGCTTGCTTAAAGAGAAGAAAGACCAAGAAGCAGTGATGGCGGGACAAGGAGAAAGAAGAGCACTAAGGAACTATGTTGTTCCATCCCTGCTCGGAGCTACCTCATGCATCATCCCACTGATGATTCAAGAAAACAACTTCGAGCTCAAGTCAGGGTTGATTTAGATGTTGCAAAACATATCCCAATTTAGAGGCTTTCCTAATGATGATCCAATTCGAAATATGTGATATGCAAAGAATCACTGGTGTGTCAATGGATGTAATAAAACTGAGGCTCTTTCCTTTTTCTTTGAAGGATAAGGCAAAAACATGATTTGACTCTTTGCCGAAGAGTACAATTGCTACATGGTATGAGATGGCGAACAAGTTCCTCACGAAATACATCCCACCCGCAAAATCGGCAAAATTTCGAGGTGATATCACAACTTTTACCCAATTTGATACTGAATTTATTTATGATGCTTAGGAAAGATACATGGATTGATTAGGAAAGACCAACGTCATAGACTCTCCAGGTAGTTGGAGACCCAGTTCTTCTACAACGGGATGCAACCGAACACAAAGATAATAGTTGATGCAGCAGCCAGAGAAGCATTGATGGGAAAAAATCCAAATGAAGCGTATGAACTCTTGGAAGATATGTCATCTAATGATTTTCAATGATAAGTGGAAAAGGAGACGCCAAAACAAATTGAGGGCATGCTTGGACTCGACCCTATCACAGCGCTGCAAACTCAAGTCACATCATTAAGGAAGAAATTGGGAGCCTTCAATGTAAGTGTTATTCAATTTCAACCTTAAGTTTCTAATTTATGTGGAGGAATTTACTCTAGTGGAGAGTGTCAGGTTGGACAAGCCAATTACGTCAACAACTTTCAAAAATCCAACATCCCCTATTCCAGCACTTACACTCCCGCATGGATGAATCACCCTAATCTATCTTGGGAAACAGCAACAACGTGATGAATCCTGACAGCCACCTGCAGCACCAACAACACCCACCACCACAAGAGAAAAAATCAAGCTTGGAGACCGTGATGGCAAATACTGAGCCAAAGATAAAAATTCAAGAAGCCTTCATCAGACATCAAGCATCATCTATACACAATTTGGAAGTTCATATAAGGCAAATTGCTAGCCTGCTCTCTACAAGAACATAAGGATCGCTACCAAGTAACACCGACAAACTTCCAAAAGAGCAAGTATGTCACACCCCGCTTCCCAAAATACGTGGAAACGGAGTCGCGATGAGACTCGGCAACGTATATACGCAAGGAAAACACCCTACGTATACACGCTAAGCCTAAAGTAACCTGAACAAGTTATAAATCTTTACCATAAATCAACGATCACTGCAATAATACATATAAGGCTACACATGATCTCAAATGAAATAAGGAATAGAATAGAAGCTAGGTGTGATATACAGTAATCAAAGAATAATAGTAGGAATAAGAAAATGAAATAATACCAGAATAAAAAGGGAGGGAGAATCCAGCTCCTAGCAAGGCGTACAGTCTCATCGAACACCTGCATAATAGAAACAAGCGTCCAATATCTGGACGTGCAAATCTAGGGTCGTCAGAAAGCGACCTAGTGAGTGTGTGAGTGTAAAGAGAACTGCTCGCGCATGTAAACAGTGTGCACAAAATAATAACAGATAATTGCAAACACTAAATAACATGATAAATAAACACTGAATAACAATAACATGAATAAGTGTACAAATAAAAGACAAGTAAAATAACTGTAAACAAACAACTGATGTCTAGATGTGTAACCTATCATATGTCACTAGTCTGGTATATAAATCTGGTCATGGTTATAGTCGTATGTCTATCATAGGAATATATATATGTACAATCAGGTGATTAAGGTCAGTCACAATGCATTAACAGTTCATTATCATTTATTATGTTAGCGAACACCAATTGCCACCTGTAATAGACGCATCCCATACTACGCCTACTAAACGTGTCAATCGATATCCTAAATTTATTGAAATTAATAGAAGAGACATTGTCCATGCTTTAGATGGGTTCCGTACATACCCGGAACCACGACCCAATCACCTGGCGCTGAACCAGGTCCACCGCTAGGTAGTCAATATCAATAACAATAACAATGTGTCAATAACAATGACAATATGGACAATACGGGATGTCAGTCATCCCCCGGAACCCTGCAGTGGAACTGTATCTCGGCTGCGCAACCTGTATCCTAGGTCCACCCAAAATACAGACGCTGTCTCCTCCATCAATTTTCCCAATCCCAGTGTAAGTTGTCAATTTACATTATTATTTATAACAATCAATATCCATGTTATTTCGATTTCTGGGATGATACGGTGACAGTAACAATATCAATGTAACAATAACAATGTGAACAATGTTACCGTATAAACGGTAGAACAATAGGACAATGAAAGTGTTACAGTCTAACAATATTTTCTCAGTAACTTTCAATAACATGAATTTATACAATAACGAATCCAGATACTGCTCAATGGACAGTCTAATCTAGAACCGGTCAATATCTCACATCCATCTACACTAAAATACAATAGTAACTAATCTATCAACTAACAATCTCAATACAATCATCGTGAACATCAAGTATCAATCCGTATCAGTAATCTGGTTCAATAAACCACCATCTCAATATATCAATAAACTGTCTCTCCCTATCAATCTACTCTGATCCTCAAGTCATCGATATATATCTTCTCTGAGTTACCGATATATCCAAATCCCAATAACTAAAATACTACATGTCCTGATACACATAATCACATCCTTATATTTCAAAAAATAAGATTATCACACACTCTCACTCTATCAAAGTCAAACATAAGATCCCAAAACTCAGCAACATCTCAGATACATGTCTAAGATCTATTAGGTCAAGTCAAGCCAACCAATATCTATTTCTCAAAATCATATTCATCCATCTATAGTCAATATCAAGCTCAAAGGGTAAAGTCTTCCATCCAATAAAAGACATCTAAGAACAGCAGTCAGACCCAAGTTAGTTGACTAGGGGGAAGGAGCAAGTCGACTAGGATATTGGTTAGTCAACTAGCAAATATAATAAGTCGACTAAAAGGGTACTAGTCGACTAATAGGGAAGGCAAGTCGACTAACAGGAGTAATAGCCAGAAACAGAGAGTACACGACTAACATGACAAACACATAGTCGACTACAGTTAGGATAAGTTGACTAATATAGGATATTAGTCGACTACAAGAAATGGCAAGTCGACTATGGTAGGTTATTAGTCGACTATAGGGAATGGGGTAGTCGACTAGGGTTGATTACAGTCGACAAACAGAAAGTCGACAACTTTTCTAAAAGGGAACCTAGTCGACTATAGGGCAAGGTAAGTCGACTAACAGGTGAATTAGTCGACAAACAAAATGGGCAAGTCGACTAATCAACCCTGCTGTGTATGATCAGGGCTCTAAACAATTTCTTAAAAATTCACAAAAATAACAATATCTCAATGCTTACCTTTAAAATGTGTTACTAACAATATGACTACAAATCATTGCACTTAGTATAGATCTCTAACCTATATCAAGAATCCTACTCAAACATTATATTCTTCAGTATACATCTACCCTTGTGCCTCATTTATTAATAGACAAGTTTATTGCCCGAATTCCTTTGATCAATAATTGCCTTTTCGTCTCTGTCTGACATTTAGTGTTGAACTTAAAATATGGAAACATTTCTCAATTTCACTATGCCAATCATCCAAGCAACCTCTGCAGGAATACTTTGATATTTAATTAATACAACTAATCTCTAACACACCCACACACACATGTAAACCATTAATACAACTAACATATAAAAAAAAGAGGAGAAGGGACACTCACAATAAAGGGAAGCTCGACAATGGAGAGAGGGATGGAGCTCCGACTTGTTAGGGCTGCTGCTGTTGGCGGCTGTGCGGCAGGGCCTGGAGGAGACTGCTGTACTAGACTGAAGTGAGGCAAGGGGCAGACGCGGCTGCTGGGCGCTGCTGGGCAGCTGGTGGTGCTGCGCTGGTGCAGGCTGCGGCAAGGAGAAGAGGGAGGAGCTGTGCTGCCGCTGGATCTGGCGAGTTCGGCCTTGATGGGCTCGCGCAAGGGGAGGGGTGCGCGGCCATTGGCTGCCAGAGAAGGGAGCAAGGGCCTGCTGCTGGAGAGGGGTAGCCTGGAGTTGCTACGGCTGCTAAGGGAGACGTCGGCCAGGAAGGCAGGGAGCTCCGGCATGGGAGAAGGCCATGGGGGATCCACGGCCTGGGCGCTGGATCTGAGCGCAGATTAGAGGGGGAGGCAAGGGGATTAGAGTTAATCTTAGTTAGGATTCTAGGAATTTAGTTAGGATTAGGATTTGATTTGGATTTGGTTGTTGAGATTAAGATATTTGGATAGTGGGTTTCGCGTTAACGGGTAGCGGGTTTGGGGTTGGATCCAAATGGGTAAAAGGTAACGGGTGTTGGGTTTGAGGGTGTGGAATAGGAAATAGGGAAGAAAGATTACCACCAATAATGATATATAAAAACAAACTATAATAATATTAATAATCAATAATGACACCCAAAAATAATAAGCAAAATACTAATAAAAGTAATTAGTCATAACCATAATGATAATAACAACAATATATATATCAATAATAATAATTGTAACACTAATAATCATGATAATAATTAATAAACATAATAAAATAGTAATAATATTAATTAACAATAACAGTAACCATAATAATAATATCTCTAATAATATCAATAAGAAATAATAATAACCTTAATAAAATAATAATAGCAATTAATAACCAGAATAATAGTAATAAGTAATTAATATAGATATGAAATAATGGTAATGATATATATATATATATATATATATATATTATATATATATATATATATATATATATATATATAAAGCCAAATTACCATTTACCATTGAAAAGTAATTTACATATTTAATAATGCAATAAGTCATAAATCAATATAATTAAGAATAATTATAAAACTAATCAGTAGATTAAATTAAATACTTTAGAAAAATAATATAAAGTATTTCTGGCTAGGAATATTACATTCTACCCACCTTATAAAAATTTCGTCCTCGAAATTTCAATAGGGTAGGGAATGGTAAAAAGAATTCAAAATTAAAGGAGAAAACAAACAAGCTTCACATCACCTCTTTGCACATCATAAATCTACCACGCTTCCGCTGCTCTACTCTGATCTCGGCTACCAGCTCCAATATAAAGTGATCAACTCAGAAGACAAATCAGGAAAAATAGAAATAAGAAGAAAAATAAAAACTAGGATGGAACCAAGATCACTCTAGAAAAGAGTTGGAATCAGGGATATCAAAAGATCAAGAAGATGGATATCCAAAGGGAGGACGGTCAATTCCAAATGGACTCAATATCATTGGATAATATATGTATATTGCAGTGTAATTATAACTCGTTCAAGTTACCGGTAAGAATCAAGTCCGTTTTATGTCGAACCTGGCTCTGATACCAAGAAAACCCTGTCACGCCCCGCTTCCTAAAATACGTGAAAACGGAGTCGCAACGAGAGTCGGCGATGTATATACGCAAGGAAAATACCCCACATATAAACGCTAAGCCTAAAGTAACCTGAACAAGTTATAAATCTCTATCACAAATCAACGATCACTGCAATAACACATATAAGGCTACACATGATCTCAAATGAAATAAGGAATAGAATAGAAGCTAGGTGTGATATACAGGAATCAAAGAATAATAGTAGGAATAAGAAAATGAAATAATACCAGAATAAAAAGGGAGGGAGAATCCAGCTCCTAGCAAGGCGTACAGTCTCATCGAACACCTGCATAATAGAAACAAGCGTCCAATATCTGGACGTGCAAATCCAGAGTCGTCAGAAAGCGACCTAGTGAGTGTGTGTGTAAAGAGAACTGCTCGTGCATGTAAATAGTGTGCACAAAATAATAACAGATAATTGCAAACACTAAATAACATGATAAATAAACACTGAATAACAATAACATGAATAAGTGCACAAATAAAAGACAAGTAAAATAACTGTAAACATACAACTGATGTCTAGATGTATAACCTATCATATGTCATTAGTCTGGTATATAAATCTGGTCATGGTTATAGTCATATGTCTATCATAGGAATATATATGTACAATCAGGTGATTAAGGTCAGTCACAATGCATTAACAGTGTTGGCCCAAAGGCCTATCGCCCTAGTTTTGATGATGATCAACTCATGAAGTTATATTTACTAATGATCTTATGCTAATTAGTGACAGATTATATGATCAAGATCTTAGTAGGTGCAAAGCTCAACAAAGGATAGATTGTCAAGATTTGGAGCTAGCACGATGTGATCCAAGGAGTTTTTGGATCAAGCTTGGACCAAGTCAAGAAGATGAGAAGCCTTCAAGTGAAGACTTCAAGAAGATGAAGACTTGTGTCTAGGTATAAGATTTGTATTTTTGTTTTAGTAAAAGATGTAAAGGATAGATAGTTGGTGGATTGCTCAAGTCTATATCACACACACACTCTTGATTAGAACTCTTGATTTAAAGTGCTTTCATAAAAGATTTTCTAGTTAAGAAAAGATTTTCATTGTGACAAAATTCTATTTGATTTTTGGTATTTCAAGTTTACATATCTTATAACCAAAACCATACTTAGTGCTTATTGTCAAAAACTAGATATTACATCTTAATTGTGTAGTGGATCATATCCATACACACTATGCTTTAAAGTATATCTTGTTTTTGTATTTTGTGAAGTTATGGAAAAACAAGTTTTAGAAAAACATGTTGTTTTAGAAAAACAGTTTTTATTATGAGCCAATATTTCCAAGTTACAAAAATAGTCAAATCTTTAATAAACATGCCTTGATTTTGTGCAAGCATGTTTCTATATCATAAAACTATTTTTGTAGAATTTATAAGTATTTATGGGATTTTTATTAAGTTATAAAACCAATCTTTAAATCCCATTTTTCAGGTTCTGGCAGTTCTGATTTTTCAGAACTGACAGTGGCCGGTCGACCGGGTCGGTCGACCGGACGTGCACGGACGTGCACGCCTGTGTGCACTGGAGATCGGTCGACCGGACCGGTCGACCGCCTCGAGAGCTTTGCTCTCGGGAAATATCGGTCGACCGGGCCGGTCGACCGACAGAGAGTTTACTCTCTTCTCCAGGTTCTCGGTCGACCGGGTCGGTCGACCGGAGGCTGCAACGGTCGGATTTTTGACCGTTGCCGGTCGACCGGACCGGTCGACCGGTAGCACTGACAAAGCCCCAACGGCTCTATTTTCTGGCAGCCTATAAAAGGGGGTTTTGTCAATTGTTTTAAGGTGAAGATTTTTGAGACTTCTTGAGCAGTTTTTCTGATACTTTTAGAAGAGTTTCTCTACAAGATTTTAGTGCAAATACTTCCAATCAAAAGGAAGAGTTTTTATCAAGAGAGTGTTAAGTGATTCTTTGAGTTTTTCACCATAGTCTTTCCTTGCTTTTCTCACACCACACTTGAGCTTTCCATTGCTAGATATTCCTATAGGTGTGTTGTAGTGAGAGTGCTCTTTAGGTGATCAAGTGTTGTGATCATCAAAGAGATCTTTTCTTTGTTCTTTGAGGATACGGGCAAGTGTGCTCGTTGGTGGTTGAGTTCGGTTGTGAACTCTTTGGTTTGAGGTGCGGCCTCGGCGAGTCGGTGGACTTGCGTGTGTACGGGACTTGGGAGTCCGAGGGCTTGTAGGTGTTGCGGCACCGAGGAGAGATCCGGTGGGATCTTGCATAGTGGAAACCCTTCGTGTGTCGAAGGCGGGGATGTAGAGCAAGTGTGCTCGAACCTCGAAACAAACCCTTTGTGTTTGCGATTGCTTACTCTTCCCTCTCTCTCTCTTTGTCTCTTTTATATCTTGCATTTACTTTCATTGTCTTCACTTGTACATGCTTGATATACCCTTGTGCCTATATTGTTATATACTTGCGTGGGATTGCTTGTTAACACTAGTATTCAACCAAGAGAGCCAACGCGGCACCTCAACCCATTCAAGGGGAATCTAGAGGAGCTTGTCCAGAGCCTCGCAAGGGGAATTCGGCAACACTCTTGTGTTATACCTAAGTGTTTTATTAAAAGAAGTTTAATTTGGTCATCTTAGTTTTAATTCCGCATTATTTATTCATAAGTGACCATTAGATTAGCCAACACCTATTCACCCCCCCTCTAGGTGTTATTTCAATTGGTATCAGAGCTAGTGCTCTTGATATTGGGTCTAACAACCTAAGAGTTAAAGATCCTCTTTTAGGCTAATCACAAGATTTGTACACACACAATGGACTTCATGTCACCACCCACCTTTGACATCCTTAACATCCAAATTTGGAAGGTTAAGATGTCTTTGTTCCTCAAAGGACTTGGCCTTAGTGTATATCTTGCCACAACTAATAATGCTTATTGTATAGATGGTAAGAATCTTGAGGCTAATGCAAAAGCCCTTCATGCTATTAAGTCAACCCTAAATAATGATTACTTATCTAGGGTTCTAATGTTGAATCGGCTTTTGTAGTATGGAACATCATCACCTCCCTCGGCGAAAAAGATCTATACTATGCTGGAAGCGATTCGGACGTTGGAAGCGACATCTCCAACGTGTGCTATATGGTCCAAGGGGATAACCCTCTTGAGGTAACTACCGAATCCGAGGATGAGGATGTTAATATGTCATATGATGAGCTTAATACTTTTTGCCAATTATTGCTTGAGAAATATGACATGATTAAAAAGAATAATAAAAATTTGAAAAAGGAAATTGCTTGCATGCATAAAGAACATGACTCATTTAGAGATAACATTGCATGCTTAGAAAAAGATAATAAAAGTTGGAAAAAGAAATTTGATTGCATGCTTAAAGAAAATGATTCTTTTAGATCTAAGATTGCATGCTTAGAAAAAGAAAATAAAGATTTGAAAAATGAGAATGTTTCCTTATTTTCAAAATTGAATGATCTTTGTGAAGGGAACAATATTTTGAAAAATGATATTGCTATGGTGGAACAACAAAAAGAAAGTATTTTACAAGAAAATAAATCTTTAAAAAGAAAATTTGTTGAAAAAGAAAAGGATAATGTTTTTCAAAAGAAAAAGAAAAATGATTCTTTATCTCACCATGCTTTACATGCCACAACTAATGAGATTAAGAATTTGAAAAATAAAATGGATGGTTTGAGTTCAACTTTGAACTCTTGTGCTTTTAATCATTCTAGGTTGGAGTCAATGTTTTCAAAGAAACAAACTCCACACATTCATGCACATCATAACCATGCATTTGCTTATGTTGCACAACATGATCACACTCCTACACATAAGCATACTAAGGTGTACGTATGTACACATTGTGGCCGCAAAGGCCATTTAGCAAAATATTGTTTTGATAAGAAACCATACTTATATTTTGCTAAATATAATAGATTTTGGGTTCCTTATAACAATGCTAACCCCAAAGGACCCAAGAAAACATGGGTACCAAAACCCCCACCTTTTGATTTTGATGTAGGTGAGGGCTCTCACAAAACGTGAGAGGATTGGTGCCTTGGTAGTGAATGCAATGGATATGATGGACACTCTTATAGATGCATTGCTATCAAGGGAATTATGGTGGAATGACCACCATGCTTGGAGCTTTGAAGTTGGTAACAATTTCTAAACTCCTATTTATTTCTATGTACATGCTTATTCATTCATAACATTTTAGCATGTTCATGATTTATGATTTGTTGTGCTTCATGAGGTATTTGCATGCTTAGATGTAGAATTTGTCAAACTTGCATTTATACATGTACACATAGTGAATTACAATTGATTCATATACATTTGAACTTCATGCTCACTTGTATCCACTTTATGCATATGTATAATCTAGTTTTGATAATTCTCATATATACATGTTTTGCCAATTTTTGTGATTTACTTCATGTATATGCATGCTTAATTCAAATCTAATAAATATACATGTATACCCGTGAGTCTCTTGCCTTCATGCAAACATTTAATAGACTCTTTTATTTTTGGGATGTATGCATATTGTTAGATTTGTATAAACCATACATATACCATGAAAATTGTTGATTTTAGTGAAAAATGATTTTTCATGATTTGTTGTTAAAAATTTGACTTATGATCGTTTTGGGCTTCAATGACTATTTTCATGAAGATACTATTTACATAACCTTTGAACACTCATCTTTAAGAAAACATATAATTTGGAGCTTTATGGACTATGAGTGCTTGAACTTTTATGTACTTAGTAGTATTTATGAAAAACATTTGAATTTGATGTATTTGAAGGATCTTTAACTAGTTTTTCAAAAACAATTTATACTAGTTAGTTATTCTTCAAATAGCCTTTGAGATTTACACATGATCCTATTTTACAATTGGTATTTTACAATTATATGGATAAATTCTTTTATATTCTCAAAATTTATTTGATGCTTCATGATTTGAATATTAGTTTGAATGTTAACCTTTATCAACACTAGGATTTATACTTGTACATATTATGGGCTACAAATAAATCTATTTATATTTGTGCTTGAATGCCTATTTGAACCCATTAGATGTGCTTGTATTGCTTAGTTTTGATGATAATTACATCTTCAAACTTGTATTCCCATTTTGGACTTGTGATTTGACCATGTGCTTTTCATTTCATGTATATGCTTGTCTTGCCAAAACATTAAGATATACATGGATACCTCTTGAGTCATTTGCCTTTAATGCAAATCTACTTATATGGACTCAATTGTATTTTAGGGATATGTATGTATACTTAATGTCTTGACAAAACATACATATATCTTGAAATATGAATTTTGTTTTTAATAAAATTTTGTGTTTTTAAAATTGGTACAATAAAATTTTTGTGATGGATTTCAAGAATTCAAAATTTATGATTTGAAGGAATATTGAGTTTTATTGCTATTTTTCATGATGCCATGTTCCACATAACACTAGTTCACTCATTTTTTTAATTTGGACTTTATAGATAGAGTGTTTTTAGTGCCTTGTGTTTCATTGATCTTTCATGAAAAACTTTTTTAACTTATTCCTTGATGGAAGGATCTCGTACTAGTTCTTAAAACAAGTTCATTTAACTAGTTCGAATTCTTCATATGGTAGATTATATGATGTATACACTTATGCTTACTTTTCAATTGGTATCATTGGTTATTTGCAATTGGTATCAATATGACTTCATGTTGTGTATATCCATATTTTGATTGTATGTATGAATGCCTTCAAATTATATCAATTTCTATTGGTATTATCTTGTCATACATATATGTTATCTATTTGTGCTTATTTTACAAGTGGTATTTCCTTTAAAGCACAAAGATTGTTGATGCTAAGCTTAATTAGATTTCAAATTGGTATTTCATAATAAGCTTATGCATTGTGTTTTGAAATTGGTATCAAAAATTCAAAATTTGATTATTTTACAATTGATATCTCAAAATTTGTTGTTACTAAGAAAAAGTTAAAATTTTGTTTTGATAAAGAAAAATTCAAAATTTTTGATTTGTATTGTCTATATGCAAGGAGAGCTTACATCTCTTCCATATGTAGATTCATGTTGAGTGTATTGTGTATTGAGAAGCTTAACATCTTTTCTTTATATGGTACACGTGTGTAGGGGGAGCTTCACATCTCCTCTTATTCATTACATAATGTGTGTTATGAAATGCATATGTGTAGGGAAGCTAACTTAGCGTCTTCCTCTTCATGAATTATATCGCATATAAATCTTTAGTAATTTTACCATTGGTTTGTATTACCCCTCATTGATTTTTTTTGTTTTTGACAAAAAGGGGGAGAAAATTTTATTTGATTTGGTTTCACTTTGAACCCTTTGTTGATGATTGACAAAAAGGGGGAGAAGTATTTTAGATTGTATATGCATGTTTTCATTGCTTAAGGGGGAGAAGTATTTGTCTTCCTCACTTATTATGCATATATGTTATATTTTGCAATTAGGAGCAAAAGATTTGATTTATGATTTGATTTATATGATTGCATCTCCTACATTGCATACATGTCATGTGCTTTTATTGCCATATCTATTATTTATTTGGTATGCATGAGTTAAGGGGGAGCTTCTTTGAAGCTTTACTTTAATCCATGCATATATAACCTCATGAGTTTTGTCATCATCAAAAAGGGGGAGATTGTTGGCCCAAAGGCCTATCGCCCTAGTTTTGATGATGATCAACTCATGAAGTTATATTTACTAATGATCTTATGCTAATTAGTGACAGATTATATGATCAAGATCTTAGTAGGTGCAAAGCTCAACAAAGGATAGATTGTCAAGATTTGGAGCTAGCACGATGTGATCCAAGGAGTTTTTGGATCAAGCTTGGACCAAGTCAAGAAGATGAGAAGCCTTCAAGTGAAGACTTCAAGAAGATGAAGACTTGTGTCTAGGTATAAGATTTGTATTTTTGTTTTAGTAAAAGATGTAAAGGATAGATAGTTGGTGGATTGCTCAAGTCTATATCACACACACACTCTTGATTAGAACTCTTGATTTAAAGTGCTTTCATAAAAGATTTTCTAGTTAAGAAAAGATTTTCATTGTGACAAAATTCTATTTGGTTTTTGGTATTTCAAGTTTACATATCTTATAACCAAAACCATACTTAGTGCTTATTGTCAAAAACTAGATATTACATCTTAATTGTGTAGTGGATCATATCCATACACACTATGCTTTAAAGTATATCTTGTTTTTGTATTTTGTGAAGTTATGGAAAAACAAGTTTTAGAAAAACATGTTGCTTTAGAAAAACAGTTTTTATTATGAGCCAATATTTCCAAGTTACAAAAATAGTCAAATCTTTAATAAACATGCCTTGATTTTGTGCAAGCATGTTTCTATATCATAAAACTATTTTTGTAGAATTTATAAGTATTTATGGGATTTTTATTAAGTTATAAAACCAATCTTTAAATCCCATTTTTCAGGTTCTGGCAGTTCTGATTTTTCAGAACTGACAGTGGCCGGTCGACCGGGTCGGTCGACCGGACGTGCACGGACGTGCACGCCTGTGTGCACTGGAGATCGGTCGACCGGACCGGTCGACCGCTTCGAGAGCTTTGCTCTCGGGAAATATCGGTCGACCGGGCCGGTCGACCGACAGAGAGTTTACTCTCTTCTCCAGGTTCTCGGTCGACCGGGTCAGTCGACCGGAGGCTGCAACGGTCGGATTTTTGACCGTTGCCGGTCGACCGGACCGGTCGACCGGTAGCACTGACAAAGCCCCAACGGCTCTATTTTCTGGCAGCCTATAAAAGGGGGTTTTGTCAATTGTTTTAAGGTGAAGATTTTTGAGACTTCTTGAGCAGTTTTTCTGATACTTTTAGAAGAGTTTCTCTACAAGATTTTAGTGCAAATACTTCCAATCAAAAGGAAGAGTTTTTATCAAGAGAGTGTTAAGTGATTCTTTGAGTTTTTCACCATAGTCTTTCCTTGCTTTTCTCACACCACACTTGAGCTTTCCATTGCTAGATATTCCTATAGGTGTGTTGTAGTGAGAGTGCTCTTTAGGTGATCAAGTGTTGTGATCATCAAAGAGATCTTTTCTTTGTTCTTTGAGGATACGGGCAAGTGTGCTCGTTGGTGGTTGAGTTCGGTTGTGAACTCTTTGGTTTGAGGTGCGGCCTCGGCGAGTCGGTGGACTTGCGTGTGTACGGGACTTGGGAGTCCGAGGGCTTGTAGGTGTTGCGGCACCGAGGAGAGATCCGGTGGGATCTTGCATAGTGGAAACCCTTCGTGTGTCGAAGGCGGGGATGTAGAGCAAGTGTGCTCGAACCTCGAAACAAACCCTTTGTGTTTGCGATTGCTTACTCTTCCCTCTCTCTCTCTTTGTCTCTTTTATATCTTGCATTTACTTTCATTGTCTTCACTTGTACATGCTTGATATACCCTTGTGCCTATATTGTTATATACTTGCGTGGGATTGCTTGTTAACACTAGTATTCAACCAAGAGAGCCAACGCGGCACCTCAACCCATTCAAGGGGAATCTAGAGGAGCTTGTCCAGAGCCTCGCAAGGGGAATTCGGCAACACTCTTGTGTTATACCTAAGTGTTTTATTAAAAGAAGTTTAATTTGGTCATCTTAGTTTTAATTTCGCATTATTTGTTCATAAGTGACCATTAGATTAGCCAACACCTATTCACCCCCCTCTAGGTGTTATTTCAAACAGTTCATTATCATTTATTATGTTAGCGAATACCAATTGCCACCTATAATAGACGCATCCTATACTACGCGTACTACACGTGTCAATCGATATCCTAAATTTATTAAAATTAATAGAAGAGACATTGTCCATGCTTTAGGTGGGTTCCGTACATACCCGGAACCACGGCTCAATCACCTGGCGCTGAACCAGGTCCTACCGCTAGGTAGTCAATATCAATAACAATAACAATGTGTCAATAACAATGACAATATGGACAATACGGGATGTCAGTCATCCCCCGGAACCCTGTAGTGGAACCGTATCTCGGCTGCGCAACTTGTATCCTAGGTTCACCCAAAATACAGACGCTGTCTCCTCCATCAATTTTCCCAATCCCAGTGTAAGTTGTCAATTTACATTATTATTTTATAACAATCAATATCCATGTTATTTCGATTTCTGGGACGATACGGTGACAGTAACAATATCAATGTAACAATAACAATGTGAACAATGTTACCGTATAAACGGTAGAACAATAGGACAATGAAAGTGTTACAGTCTAACAATATTTTCCCAGTAACTTTCAATAACATGAATTTATACAATAACGAATCTGGATACTGCTCAATGGACAGTCTAATCTAGAACCGGTCAATATCTCACATCCATCTACACTAAAATACAATAGTAACTAATCTATCAACCAACAATCTCAATACAATCATCGTGAACATCAAGTATCAATCCGTATCAGTAATCTGGTTCAATAACCACCATCTCAATATATCAATAAACTGTCTCTCCCTATCAATCTACTCTGATCCTCAAGTCATCGATATATATTTTCTCTGAGTCACCGATATATCCAAATCCCAATAACTAAAATACTACATGTCCTGATACACATAATCACATCCTTATATTTCAAAAGAATAAGATTATCACACACTCTCACTCTATCAAGGTCAAACATAAGATCCAAAAACTCAGCAACATCTCAGATACATGTCTAAGATCTATTAGGTCAAGTCAAGCCAACCAATATCTATTCCTCAAAATCATATTCATCCATCTATAGTCAATATCAAGCTCAAAGGGTAAAGTCTTCCATCCAATAAAAGACATCTAAGGACAGCAGTCAGACCCAATTTAGTTGACTAGGGGGAAGGAGCAAGTCGACTAGGATAATGGTTAGTCGACTAACAAATATAATAAGTCGACTAAAAGGGTACTAGTCGACTAACAGGGAAGGCTAGTCGACTAACAGGAGTAATAGCCAGAAACAGAGAGTACACGACTTACAGGACAAACACATAGTCGACCACAGTTAGGATAAGTCGACTAATATAGGATATTAGTCGACTACAAGAAATAGCAAATCGACTATGGTAGGTTATTAGTCGACTATAGGGAATGGGGTAGTTGACTAGGGTTGATAACAGTCGACAAACAGAAAGTCGACAACTATTCTAAAAGGGAACCTAGTTGACTATAGGGCAAGGTAAGTCGACTAACAGGTGAATTAGTCGACTAACAAAATGGGCAAGTCGACTAATCAACCCTGCCTGTGTATGATCAGGGCTCTAAACAATTTCTTAAAAATTCACAAAAATAACAATATCTCAATACTTACCTTTAAAAATGTGTTACTAACAATATGACTACAAATCATTACACTTAGTATAGATCTCTAACCTATATCAAGAATCCTACTCAAACATTATATTCTTCAGTATACATCTACCCTTGTGCCTCATTTATTAATAGACAAGTTTATTACCCGAATTCCTTTGATCAATAATTGCCTTTTCGTCTCTGTCTGACATTTAGTGTTGAACTTAAAATATAGAAACATTTCTCAATTTCACTATGCCAATCATCCAAGCAACCTCTGCAGGAATACTTTGATATTTAATTAATACAACCAATCTCTAACATACCCACGCACACATGTAAACCATTAATACAACTAACATATAAAAAAAAAGAGGAGAAGGGACACTCACAATAAGGGAAGCTCGACAATGGAGAGAGGGATGGAGCTCCGACTTGTTGGGGCTGCTGCTGTTGGAGGCTGTGCGACAGGGCTTGGAGGAGACTGCTGTACTGGACTGAACTGCGGCAAGGGGCAGACGCGGCTGCTGGGCACTGCTGGGCAACTGGTGGTGCTGCGCTGGTGCAGGCTACGGCAAGGAGAAGAGGGAGGAGCTGTGCTGCCGCTGGATCTGGCGAGTTCGGCCATGATGGGCTCGCACAAGGGGAGGGGTGCGCGACCATTGCTGCCGGAGAAGGGAGCAAGGGCCTGCTGCTGGAGAGGGCAGCCTGGAGTTGCTATGGCTGCCAAGGGAGAGGTCGGCCAGGAAGGCAGGGAGCTCCGGCATGGGAGAAGGCCATGGGGGATCCACGGCCTGGGCGCTGGATCTGAGCGCAGATTAGAGGGGGAGGCAAGGGGATTAGAGTTAATCTTAGTTAGGATTCTAGGAATTTAGTTAGGATTAGGATTTGATTTGGATTTGGTAGTTGAGATTAAGATATTTGGATAGTGGGTTTCGCGTTAACGGGTAGCGGGTTTGGGGTTAGATCCAAATGGGTAAAAGGTAACGGGTGTTGGGTTTGAGGGTGTGGAATAGGAAATAGGGAAGAAAGATTACCACCAATAATGATATATAAAAACAAACTATAATAATATTAATAATCAATAATGACACCCAAAATAATTAAGCAAAATACTAATAAAAGTAATTAGTCATAACCATAATGATAATAACAACAATATATATATATATCAATAATAATAATTGTAACACTAATAATCATGATAATAATAATAAACATAATAAAATAGTAGTAATATTAATTAACAATAACAGTAACCATAATAATAATATCTCTAATAATATCAATTAGAAATAATAATAACCTTAATAAAATAATAATAGCAATTAATAACCAGAATAATAGTAATAAGTAATTAATATAGATATGAAATAATGGTAATGATATATATATAAAGCCAAATTACCATTTACCATTGAAAAATAATTTACATATTTAATAATGCAATAAGTCATAAATCAATATAATTAAGAATAATTATAAAATTAATCAGTAGATTAAATTAAATACTTTAGAAAAATAAAATAAAGTATTTCTGGCTAGGAATATTACAAAGTACATGCGATCACTTTAAGGAGCGGGAAGCAACTGGAGCAGGTACAAAAAAAAAGTCTTCTTAAAATAGTACATCAGAAAGATATTGGAGAAAAGCAAAAGACAACCAAAGAAAGATATGTCAGAGAAGAGAAGAAAAGTCAGTTGCACAACCGAACATTCGGTCGAACAGCCAAGATTTTAAGGAATCAGGGCCAGATCCAGTCCTGCAGTGAAGCCCCCAGTGAAACCATACATTCTCCCACTGCCATTTCCTCAGAGGCTCAATCAGAACAAGTAGATAAGGATTTCTTCCAATTTCTAAATATTTTCAAGAACTTGCATATTAATATTCCATTTATAGATGCACTTGAACAAAATCCGAAGTATGCAAAGTTTATGAAGGAGATCCTTAACAAGAAGAGGAAGCTGAAAGAGTATGAAACGATCAAGCTCAATGAGGAGTGTAATGCTATCTTGCACAACAAACTGCCCCCTAAACTTGAAGATCCAGGGAATTTTTCTATATCTTGCATTATTGAAAACTTTAAATTTGATAATATTTTATATGATTTTGGTGCAAGTATAAATTTAATGCCTCTCTCTGTTTTCAGGGCATTGAGTTTGGGAGAACCAACCACCACTGTCTTACTCCAATTGGCAGATAGATCGATTAAATACTGGCTTGATGTTATTGAAGATGTGCTCGTTAAAGTTGACAAGTTTTATTTTCTTGCTGATTTCATCGTGTTAGACATGGAGGAAGATCGTAATGATTCCCTCATCTTAGGCCGACCTTTTTTAGCCACAGAAAGAACTTTGATTGACATGAAAAAAAGAGAACTGATCCTTCGGGTGCAAGATGAGAAAGTTACTTCCAAAGTTTTTAAAGTTATACCACTACCATCAAATGTCAAGAAGTGCTTCAAAATTGATACCAAATACAAGCCGGTAGTTGAGATATTAAAGGAGGAGCCTCAAAAGTTGCTGAGTGAAGAGTCCAATTAGCCTAAGTCCACCGAGTCAAGAACACAAAAACTGGGAAGCAAGATAACTATTTGAAAGTTGCACCGAAAAATCAACAATGGAAGAAAGTCCAAGAATGTGCAAAGAGCTCTTCGAGGCCAACACCATTTATACATGAGCTTCCATGACAATCAGAAAAAAGTCTAACTAATGACTATAACTTAAACCGCTTCTTGGTAGGCAATTCAAGTTTTCTAACCTCTATTTTTAGATTTTTTTTTTTGATTTTTTTTAATTGTTTCTTACTTTATATTATTTTGATCTGCACTAGGTACCCAATCAAAACCAATTCAAAAGCGGAACTACAGGATGAACCCCCAAGATGAGAGAAAAAGGTAAGCCAAAACCCAAGATCAGTAGAGCCAAAAGTTCGGCTAGGCAGCCGACATGTCGGCTGGACAACAGAAAAAATTGAGGATCCAAACTCTGAAATTTTTTCAGGTGATTTCTTTCCAATTAATGTTTATGATTTTTTGTTTATTTTATGGATATGGAAAATTTCTGATAAATAATTTATTCATGATTGTTTAAAATTTAAAAAGATAAATTGGTCTTTGAAAGTGATATATATTTGTGATTTGCATGGATTGTTGTTTCATCTTGCTTTGCGCCAAGGTTTAAGTATGAGGGAAGGGTCAAAGATTTTCTTTTTCTTTTACTTTTCTTTATTTTAAGTTAGAATTTTTATTTCTTTTCTATTTAGGATTTTTCTAGATTTTTCTTTTTCTTTTACTAGATTTTTTTCTTTTACTAGCTGAAAAATTAAAATTTCAATAAGCTTATCTAGTTTTAAGGGATTTAGTGACCATATCGTTTGAATTGGAGAGAAATATCAATTTGATGGATTACTTAATTCTTAAGAAGAGACGAAAAATCTAAAAATTGAATGCCATTTAGAATTTGTCTCCATGAATATGCATTTTATCTATACTTTCACATTGGTTTAAGCTTGGAACGATGAGGATTACTTAATACTTAAAAAAAATCATGTTAAATTAGTTAGGCCTAAATTATTGATTGGTTAGATACTTTAGCCTCAAGAAGCCATGATAGTTACGCGAAAGATAGTTAGATAAGTTAAAAAAAAAGTTATATTATTAACAAATCTAATGATCAATTAGTTAGGTATCTTGGCCTCAAGAAGCCTTGATATTTATAAGAAAGAGAATTGGATGAGTTATATATATGAAAAAAAAAGAGAGAAAAGAAAAAAGTGTTTAAAGGACAATGAAGTGGTAATACTTCAAAACTTCTATATTGCGAAAAGAATTATGTAAAAAAGTTTGAAATAAAATCCCAAGCTAAGAGCTATCACACGTTCACAAATATGTATAGGATTAGAAAACTTAGAAAGAATGATGGGATATACTAGGATTTGAAGTCTCGAGGATAAAAATATGAGATTTCTTGATAGGAGATTGAACTTGAAGATGATTGCTTATGAAAATTATTGAACTTATTTACTAGTAAAGCTTATTGACCAAAAATATTTTCTTTTTCTTTATTCTTATTTTTTCTTTTTCTTTATTTTCAGTTATCTTTATTTTTTTTAATCCTTATTTCTTAAATCTCTTTATATTCTTTTCACTGAATTTTGTGAATATATTCACTACAAATCCTCAGACAAAATACTCGTCCACCAGGGTAACCTAAGGGTTTAATGGCTTGTTGCACTTTCTAAGTGTATCGTGATTTCTACGAAAGTGGGTTAGCATTTTTATTTTTATTTTTAGGATTGTTAGTTTTTTTCCTTTTTAGATTAGGATTTTGCTCCAAGGCTAGTAAAGGTTAGGTATGGGGGTGTGATAATTGTGATTATCATCTATATTTTATATCACTTTTATGCCTCTTTGTTAAATATTTAATACTTCATGAGTATTTTTGTTTATGTTTATGCAAAAATTAGATCAAGAGCACAAATTAAAGAAAAGAGATAAAAAAACAAAAAATCGATGTTAAAGAGATGATTGCAGCAATATATTTTAAGATACAAACATCGAAAGATATAATATACTTGCCAATAGAGACTACACAATATATAGAAGTATCTATCAAAATTTGAGGTCAAATTCAGCCAGAAATTTGGTTGCTCAGCCGAATTTTGGGCAGAGCAGTTGAACACTGTTCAATAGAGAATACAGATAGATTCAGACCAAACGCATTTTAGTGTTTTGATCATAATTTTTGTTATAGAAACTTAAATCTAATGATTCAAGATGCTCAAAAAGAAAACTGAAAGGGCTACAGTTTTTATGTTGATAACTATTTCCAATTCAATCGTTTGGTAAGTAATATTCAGTGATCAACGCTAACTGGCTGCAATCCAATTCAGAATTAAATTTTCCACATCAAATTGAGGTTGGATTAGAAGTGCTAATTCGTTTATTATTGTAATTAGCTCTAAGGTTTATATAAAGAGCTGCAATCTTTTTTAATTGTATCATCTCATCATAGAAACAAAATTTATATTAGTTTTTAGGATTTGATTTCTTAGCTTTTGGAAAAGAAATTCTGTGCACCAAAGTTGAAGAAGAACGACGAGGAAGCATCATCTAGGATTTTCTAACTTGGTGTTTTTTAATCTTTTTCTCCATTTGTTTTATTATTTCATAAAATTCATATTATTTAGTATGTTTTGCATCTCTTCTAGTATGAACTAATTTTTATAGGTAGGGTATTGATGTAGGTTAAATATTATGATGATATAATCTTATTACTTTGTGCTATTCTACTAATTTCTAAGTTTTTTTATTCTGAATCTTCTTGTTGTTAATTATTGGCCAACAATTATATGAATAGTTAGGTTTGAGACTGAAAGAAGATAACCTACTGTAGCATCATAAAAATATAAACCACAACTTGATAAGTTGAGATTTAAATGTTGTGCAATTATAGAAAGATCCACCATGCTTAATGCTTCCTTTAAGTTGTAAATCTATTAGATCAAGAGATTATAGGTTCTTACATTAGAGGATAGAATTACTGTTGCTCGAGAGAGAATACTAATTAGGATAGGGACTTTCGATTGTTAACATGAGTAGTAGAAATTCATTAGCACAAGCATAATTTTATATCTGATTATATTTACCGAAATCAATTGCCCTAACATTTTTCTCTTAAAAAAATCAACACTTTTATTTTCTTATTAGTAATTTATTTCAATCATCTTCTTAATCAATTATTCAAATAAAACTAAAAAAAATTAGTTTAATACTCAATAGACATCAATCTTCTTGGGAACGATACTCTACTCTCGTCTTAAATACTTAGAAATGATTGATGCACTTGCAAATTTGCAACATTAGTGTATCCTCTCGTAATTCATACCCATAGAGTACATGATCTTGTTGGCATCGTATGTACGATCTGAAAGTTCATTATCCTCAGGAAGTATATTCTTCAAGAGTTTGAGTAAAACTGTAAAACTCTTATCGTCCCACTTATTTTCGCTTTTAAATTACATAATCCCAATACTGCAAACAATTTAGTGAGCACAAACATCATATAGAGATTCTTCTAAATTTTTTTTCAAGCTCTCGAATAAGTGTGGGAGATCCGTAAAATTTTCTTTGGCATCATGTATCATGTCTTCTAATTGATCACTCATTACAATCAACTTCTTCTCTTTCATCACATCTTCTATCATTTAAAAATTGGTCATCACCTCTTGATGCACAGATAATTAATATGATTAGAATGGTCTCTTATTTCAACTGTAACTTTATCAAGACATATCTATCTTATATAACTTTGATCAATTCCATTAATATTAAATGGTCTCTTATTTCAACTGTAACTTTATCAAGACATTCACATCTTATGCA
This sequence comes from Agave tequilana, assembly GCA_038442645.1. NCBI lineage: Eukaryota > Viridiplantae > Streptophyta > Magnoliopsida > Asparagales > Asparagaceae > Agave > Agave tequilana. The sequence goes on from JAVJIF010023213.1 coordinate 78,388, forward strand.
CAGATAATTAATACGATTAGAATTGTTAGCTGTAATACTCAAGTTATTAAACTCTGGGTTAATATATTATCATTGGGTTAATAATATTTTTCATGAATTCTTATGAAATTTTTTAAATTTTTTTGTTTCTGTGTTAAATGAATTTCAGTAATTTATTAATGGAAATCTGGAATGGATTTGAATTTTTTAAATTATACAAATTAATTGATATGAGAAAACATTGATATCTATGTATGTTTATATACCAATATAAGTGGGTGTAATACTTGAATATAATAAATCTAGTTTATTCTGAATATTTCTAAATTATGGATTATACTGAAAAGGAGATCAATAATCGGTATATTACCGGATATTCTTTTGATGTTATTTATTAAATTATTATGAATAGCGAAATATGAAAAAATATATGAAAATACATAGATGTTTATACTACATGAAATACTTGTATAAATACCAGGTATTGATATTTAATTCTAATTATATTTATATTAATGATTTGGGGAGA
>JAVJIF010023215.1:0-43137 GCA_038442645.1 Agave tequilana
CTATAAAACGAACTCTCACAATTGGTTAGTGCTCTGTAAATACTGATATATTGATTGTTATTTGCATGTATGTGCTCATGTGTCTGATGCTTTCAGATGTATATGGAGGAAGGGACCGGACGGGAGCCGGTAGGAGGGGGGAAGACGGTGATAATGTTTATACATATATTATATGGAGGAAGGGGCCGAGCGAAAGCCGGTAGGAGGGGGAAGACGGTGTCAGTATTCATATATTGATATTATATGGAGGAAGGGCCGAGCGGAAGCCGGTAGGAGGGGGAAGACGGTGTTGATATTTATAATATTGATATATTATTTGGAGGAAGGGGCGGGCGGGCGAAAGCCGGTAGGAGGGAGAAGACGGAGAATCTCACAAGTCATTTATGATTTGGGTATGGATTTGCATAATACATGATACGTATCTCATTTAGTCTGACGTGTCAATCTTATAAAAAGGGTGATACGACCATGTGATATATAAGTATGTTTGTGGCAATTATTTTAGCTGAATGGATAAATTATGTTTAATATAGTGAGAATGGGATTGGTGCACCCAGTGCTTGGTACATGAAATGCATGGGTTATGTGCTGTAAATATATAAGTTAAACTCGAACATAAAGTATGAGTTGTTGAGATAATATTTTACTAACTCGCAGCCTCTATAATTATATGCGAAATCGTAATCTAAGAAAGTGGAAGGAGTGTAGATGACCATAAGAGTCTGGCCGTGCCCAGGATTGTAGAGATTCTGTTTTGATTGCTATCTTCTGTGATGTTATGGATCTTCTCTTATTCATCTAGATTGCTCTCGTCTTCTGGTTCACGTCTTATTGATTATTTGCACCAATTATTGACCTTTCTTTTGGACTCTACTCACTGAGCTATTGAGCTCACCCCCTTCCAGTTCGTATGTTTTCAGGTTGCGTGGAAGGCAGGTGACTGGCTTAGCTGCGTGGATATAGATGTGGCATTTACTGTGAAATATTTATTCTATATACTTAATTGTGATGTGACTGGAACAATTGGAGGGTGTGTATATAATTGTGGTTTGAGATGGATGTTTATTTAAGAGTCCCTAGATTTTGGTGATGAGTTAAAGTTATAATCTGTGTTATGTTGTGGATGCTGAGAGGGGTGCCCTCGAGCATATGTTTCTTTTGTTTTCACGTAAGTAGGCGATGTCAAGCCGAAATTATTATTTGGAGAATAAGTTGATCATTGTGAGCCATAACACTATTGTGGTTGCATGGGTGATTATTAATTTGTTTATATGTTTGGATTGAAGATAAGTAGGCCGATGTTGGCCGAAATTATTGTGAGTGGAAAATATATATTTGGGCATATCAGTATTTTCAAAGGAGGTGCTGCCGAAAATTTTAAGGATTGGGATACGATTATGATGTTCTACCTGTTTAAAAAAGAATGTTATGTTAATTGAGGAATAAGAAATCTGGGACCGTTACAAAAAGCATGAAAACAATAAATAGGAGTTAGGAATTCGTTACCAAAACCTAGAAGGCAACTCTCCTTGTCTCCAATACATGGTGGTCTTCTCCACCAAACATCCCTTGAAAGTGATGCATTCAATTGATTTCCTTTAAGTACGGAACGCATCCACTCCAAGGTACTTTCACTCTCACGTCATGTGAGAGCCCACACCTACATTAAACAAAGGAGGGGTGGTCTTTGGTACCCACATCTTCTTGGGTCCATGGGGGTTAGTACCTTCCCTAACCCAAACAAACTTATTTGCTAAATTTACATCATGTATTCTATCAAAACAAAATTTAGCAAGGTAGCCCTTACGTCCACAATGTGTACAAGTGTACACATGAGCATACATGTGATGGGTGTGTCCGTGAGGAGCATGTGTATGCTGTGGAGGGTGTGCATGCATAGATGGAGCTTGTTTCTTTCGAAACAAAGATTCTAATCGTGTATGCCCAACAACACATTGGCTCAAAGTGGAGCCAAACAATCAATACTCTTCTTAAGCAAAGATATATCATTGTTAATTAAAGAAGAAGTGGCACATGCAATAGGTGAAGTGTGTGATACTACCCTAGCATGGCAAACATGTGCATCAATCTTATTTTGCAAACAATCATTTTTCTTTAAACAAACATTTAAATCATTTGAAATAGAAATAATTTTGTTTTTCAAAGCAACATTCTCTTTTAAAACAAAATCAACTTTCGAAGACAAAATTTCATTTTTCTTCAAAAGAGTTTCACAATTATTTTTAGATTTTAAAAACTCATTTTCTTCAAGTGCAAGATCAAGTTGAGATCTCAATGAATCCCTTTCATTATAGACCTTAACCTTCTCTTGCAAAACACAATCAAGTCTAGAATGCAAACTTTTATTTTCTTTTCAATTTCTAGACTTTTCTTTTTCAAAATCTTATATTTTTCTATCAATTTTTCACAAACAATAGATAGTTCTTCATTCAAAGCATGGGGATCAATATTCTCATTACATGAAGAACTAGCACTATCATCACAATCTAAGTGGGGTTCCGAATGTACCTCAAGGGAGTCATTCCCTTGGACCATTAAGCATTGAGAATCGGATTCTCCACTACACTCCTCCGGTTGAATTGGCAATTGAAGCTTGGAGGTGGTGGTTGTCAACATATTCCACACTGCAAATACGGAATCAAAGTTAGAAGTAAGTATAAGATATTCTTTATTTAATGTGCTTCTAATGGCCTCAAGGGCTTGTGCATTTGCCCCTATATGCTTGCGGTCACCAAGATAACATCTCTTGGTAGCGGTAAAGAAAACATGCAAACCTAGGGTCTTTAGGTACATGGACATCTTGTACTTCCAAACAACAAAGTTGGAAGGGTCAAAACTGTTGGCCCAAAGGCCCCTCACCCTAGTTTTGATGATGATCAACTCATGTAGTTATAGTTACTAATGATCTTGTGTTTAATTAGTGACAGATTCATGATCAAGATCTTAGTAGGTGCATAGCTCAACAAAGGATAAAAGAACAAGATTTGGAGCTTGCATGTGGTGATCCAAGGAAGTTTTTGGATCAAGCTTGGACCAAGTCAAGAAGATGAGAAGCCTTCAAGGGAAGACTTCAAGAAGTTGAAGACTTGGGTCTAGGTATAGAATTTTGTATTTTTGTTTTAGTAAAAATGTAAAGGATAGATAGTTGGTGGATTGCTCAAGTCTATATCACACACACACTCTTGATTAGAACTCTTGATTTAATTGATTTCATAAAAGATTTTGTTTTTAGAAAAGAACTTTTATTTTAGAAAAAAGATTTTTCTTTGAGACAAAATATTTGTTGGTTTTTGGTATTTCTATCATGTATATTCTTTAACCAAAACCAAGTTGTATACTAGATTTCAAAAACATAGATATTTCATATTGATTGTGGAGTGGATCATATCCATACACACTATGCTTTTAAATGGACTCAAATATCTTGTTTTTGTATTTGATAAAGGTTTGGAAAAACATTTCATGGAAAATTAGGTTTTTATCAAAAGAATTTTTACCAAGTATTTTACCTTGTTAGTAGTATGACACATGCTCATACTCTATGATTTTTCAAGACCAAAACATTTTATCCAAGACCCAAAACCAAATCCAAATTTTTCCAGGTCCTGGAAGTTCTGATTTTTCAGAATTTCTCAGTGACCGGTCGACCGGCAGTCGACCGGCACTCGACCGACATGCACAGTTTTGTGCATGTGCGTATCAGTCGACCGGGACTCGACCGGGACTCGACCGACCCAAACCTGTTGCTCTCTGGAAATTGCCAGTCGACCGGATCGGTCGACCGACAGTTCTTTCCAGAAGAGCGGTCGACTCACCAGTCGACCGGTGGCTGCAACGGTCAGAAAAATGACCGTTGGCCGGTCGACCGGCGGTCGACCGCCAGCTCTGACAGAACCCCAACGGCTCTATTTTCTGGCAGCCTATAAATTGGGATTTTGTCATCTGTTTTGGGGTGAACATTTAGGAGACTTCTTGAGCTGTTTTTTAGACACTTTTAGAGGAGTTTCTCTACAAGATTTTAGTGCAAATACTTCCAATCAAAAGGAAGAGTTTTTATCAAGAGAGTGTTTAAGTGATTTCTTGTGTTTTCCAACAAAGCTTTCTTTCCTTCATTTTCTCACCACACACTTGAGCTTCCCATTGCTAGATATTCTTATAGGTGTGTTGTAGTGAGAGTACTCTTTAGGTGATCAAGAGTTGTGATCATCAAAGAGATCTTTTCTTGTAATTTTGAGGAAACGGGCAAGTGTGCTCGTTGTGGTTGAGTTCGGGTGCGAACTTGTGGTGCGAGGTGCGTCCTCGTCAAGCCGGTGGGCTTGTGGTGTGTAAGGGACTTTGGGAGTCCGAGGCTTTGTAGGTGTACGGCACCGAGGAGAGATCCGGTGGGATCTTACATAGTGGAAATCCTTCGTGTGTCGAAGGCGGGGATGTAGAGCAAGTGTGCTCGAACCTCGAAACAAACCCTTTGTGTTTGCGATTGCTTACTCTTCCCTCTCTCTCTCTTTGTCTCTATTTTATATCTTGCATTCAATTTATTGTGTTCATCCTATATATGCATGATATATTCCCTTGTGCTCATAATTGATATATATACTTGCTTGGGATTGTTGTTAACACTAGTATTCAACCAAGAGAGCCAACGCGGCACCTCAACCCATTCAAGGGGAATCTAGAGGAGCTTGTCCAGAGCCTCGCAAGGGGAATTCGGCAACACTCTTGAGTTATACATAAGTGTTTAATTAAAAGAAATTTTAATTTGGTCAACTTAGTTTTAATTCCGCATTATTTGTTCTCAAGTGACCATTAGATTAGCCATCACCTATTCACCCCCCTCTAGGTGATCTTTCAATTGGTATCAGAGCTAGTGCTCTTGATAAGGGTCTAACAACCTAAGAGTTAAAGATCCTACATTTGGGCTAATCACAATATTTGTTGTACACACACACCTCACCATGGACTTTATGTCACCACCCACCTTTGACATTCTTAACATCCACATTTGGAAAGTTAAGATGTCATTATTCCTCAAAGCCCTAGGTTATAATGTATATCTTGCCACTACTAATAATGCTTATTGTATAGATGGTAAGAATCTTGAGGCTAATACAAAAGCCCTAAATGCTTTGAAGAGTACCCTAAATGATGATTACTTATTTAGGGTTGCTAATATTGATATGGCTTTTGTAGTATGGAACACCCTCATCTCCCTTGGCGAAAATGAACAATACTATGCGGGGAGCGATTCGGATGTTGGAAGCGACACCTCCAACAAGTGCTACATGGTCCAAGGGGATGACCCCCTTGAGGTAACTTCCGAATCCGAGGATGAGGACATGTCATATGATGAGCTTACTTCATTTTGCCATATGATTATTGAAAAATATGACATGATAAAGAAAGAAAATAAAAATTTGAAAAAGGACATTGCTTGCATGCATATAGAACAAGACTCTTTTAGAGATAACATTGCATGCTTAGAAAAAGATAACAATATTTTGAAAAAGAACATTGATTGCATGCATGTAGAAAATGATTCTTTTAGAAATAAACTTGCATGTTTAGAAAAGGAAAATGAAGACTTGAAAAATGAAAATGTTTCCCTCATGTCTAAATTAAATGATTTGTGTAAAGGGAACACAATTTTGAAGGATAAGATAGCTATGGTAGAAAAACAAAAAGAAAATATTTTTCAAGAAAATATCACTTTGAAAAGAAAATTTGTTGAAAAAGAAAAGATTTTGTTGCTAAGAAGAAAAAGAAAAATGATTCTTCATCTCATCATGCTTTTCATGCCACATCTAATGAGATTAAGAATAAGAAAAACAAAATGAATAATTTGAGTTCAACTGTGAACTCTTGTGCATTCAATCATTCTAAGTTGGAATCTTTGTTTCAAAAGAAACAAGTTCCCCATGCTCATGCACATACTCATCATGCTCATGCTTATGGTGCACATCACGATCACAATCACACTCATAAGCATCATGCTAAGGTGTACATTTGTACACATTGTGCCGCAAAGGCCATCTAGCAAAATATTGTTTTGATAAGAAACCATATCTATATTTTGCTAAGTATAATAAATTTTGGGTTCCTTACAACAATGCTAACCCCAAAGGACCCAAGAAAACATGGGTACCAAAACCCCACCCTTTGATTTTGATGTAGGTGAGGGCTCTCACAAAACGTGAGAGGATTGGTGCCTTGGTAGTGAATGCAATGAATATGATGGACACTCTTATAGATGCATTGCTATCAAGGGAATTATGGTGGAAAAGATCACCATGCTTGGAGCTTTGAAGTTGGTAACAATTTCTTAACTCCTATTTTTATATACATGCTTTTACTTATTTCATACATTCATAGCATGTTCATGATTTTGTTTGATTTGTGCTTCATGTGGTATTTACATGCTTAGATGTAGAATATTTCAAAACTTGTATTCATACATAGATGTATAGTGAAATACAATTGACTCATATATATGATTGAACTTCATGCTCATTTGTATCCACTTTATGCATATGTATAAGACTAGTTTTGATGATTCTCTTTTATACATGTTTTACCTATTTTAGTGATTTACTTCATGTATATGCATGCTTAATTCAAATCTAATAAATATACATGTATACCCGTGAGTCTCTTGCCTTCATGCAAACATTTAAATAGACTCTTTTAATATTTGGGATATGTATGCATATTGTTGGATTTGTATAATTCATACATATACCATGTAAATTTTTTTTTTGATGATTTGTTTTGATACAAATGATTTTTGTGTGTTGTTAAATAAAAATTTTAGTCATGATTTGATTTGGACTTCTATGACTATTTTCATATAGATACTATTTACATAACCTTTGAACACTCTATCTTTAAGAAAATATATATGTTGAGCTTTATGGAATATGAGTGCTTGAACTTTTATGTATTTAGTAGTATTCATGAAATACATATGATCTTATATTTTTTTTAAGGATTTTTAACTAGTTTGTCAAAAATCCATTTAAACTAGTTATCTATTCTTCAAGTATTGCACATGATTCTATTTTTATGGATAAATTCTTTTGTGATTTCAAAATTTTTGATGCTACATTGTATTGAATATTAGTTTAGATGTTAGTATTTGTCAACACTTGGATTTATACTTGTACACCTTATGGACCACAAATAAATCTATATATGATTGGGTTGAATGCTTATTTGTGCCTATTAGATGTACTAGTATAGCCTTGTGTTGATGATCATTACATTCTTAAACTTGTATTCCCATTTGGATTTATGTTATGATCATGTGATTTCATTTCATGTATATGGTTATTTTGCCAAAACATTAAGATATACATGGATACCTCTTGAGTCATTTGCCTTTCATGCAAATCTATATATATGGACTCAATTGTGTTAGAGATATGTATGTATGCTTCTTGTATTGACAAAACATACATATATTATGAAACATTTTTTTTAATAAAAATTTTTTTTATTTTCAAGGTTTAAAAGTTATGATAATTCAAAATTTTAAGGAATATTGAGTTTTATTGTCATTTCATGATGTCATGTTTCACATAACATTAGTACACTCACCTCTTTTGAAAATTATATGGACTTTATGGATTAGAGTGTTTTAGTGCCTTGTGATTTATGCATATTCCATGAAAATATTTTTTGTTGTATTCCTTGGTTGAAGGATTCCTTACTAGTTGTTAAAACACTTTCATTTAACTAGTTTGAATTCTTCATATGGTAGACTACATGATGTATACACTTATGCTTACTTTTCAATTGGTATCATTGGATATGTTCAAATGGTATCAATATGACTTCATGTTGTGTATATTCATATTTTGATTGTATGTATGAATGCCTTCAAATTATATCAATTTCTATTGGTATTATCTTGTCATACATATATGTTATCTATTTGTGCTTATTTTACAAGTGGTATTTCCTTTAAAGCACAAAGATTGTTGATGCTAAGCTTAATTAGATTTCATATTGGTATTTCATAATAAGCTTGTGCATTGTACTTGTTTTTGAAATTGGTATCAAAAATTCAAATTTTGATTATTTTACAATTGATATCTCAAAATTTGTTTTTACTAAGAAAAAGTTAAAATTTATTTTGATAAAGAAAAATTCAAATTTTTTTTTGATTTGTATTGTCTATATGCAAGGAGAGCTTAACATCTCTTCCATATGTAGATTCATGTTGAGTATATTGTAATTTGAGGAGCTTGACAACTCTTCTTTTCATGATATACGTGTGTAGGGGGAGCTTCACATCTCCTCTTATGCATGACATATTATACGTTATGTGAATTAGGGCTTGTCATCCCTCTTTCATGTAATGTATATGTGTCGGAAGCTAACTTAACGTCTTCCTCTTCATGAATTTATATCGCATATAAATTTTATTGATTGATTTGTATTTTACCCTCCTTGATTTCTTTGTTTTTGACAAAAAGGGGGAGAAAAATTTGTTTGATGTATTTTTTCTTTGAACCCTTTGTTGATGATTGACAAAAAGGAGGAGAAGAATTTGTGATTTTATATGCATGATTTCATGATTTCCTTACTTAAGGGGGAGAAGTATTTGGTTCCTTGCTTAAGGGGGAGTAAGATTTGTCTGATTTGTCTTTATGCATATATGTTGTCTTGCAATTAGGAGCAAAAGATTTGATTTATGATTTGATTTATATGATTGCATCTCCTACATTGCATACATGTCATGTGCTTTTATTGCTATATCTTTTATTTATTTGGTATGCATGAGTTAAGGGGGAGCTTCTTTGAAGCTTTACTTTAATCCACGCATATATAACTCATGAGTTTTGTCATCATCAAAAAGGGGGAGATTGTTGGCCCAAAGGCCCCTCACCCTAGTTTTGATGATGATCAACTCATGTAGTTATAGTTACTAATGATCTTGTGTTTAATTAGTGACAGATTCATGATCAAGATCTTAGTAGGTGCATAGCTCAACAAAGGATAAAAGAACAAGATTTGGAGCTTGCATGTGGTGATCCAAGGAAGTTTTTTGGATCAAGCTTGGACCAAGTCAAGAAGATGAGAAGCCTTCAAGGGAAGACTTCAAGAAGTTGAAGACTTGGGTCTAGGTATAGAATTTGTATTTTTGTTTTAGTAAAAATGTAAAGGATAGATAGTTGGTGGATTGCTCAAGTCTATATCACACACACACTCTTGATTAGAACTCTTGATTTAATTGATTTCATAAAAGATTTTGTTTTTAGAAAAGAACTTTTATTTTAGAAAAAAGATTTTTCTTTGAGACAAAATATTTGTTGGTTTTTGGTATTTCTATCATGTATATTCTTAACCAAAACCAAGTTGTATACTAGATTTCAAAAACATAGATATTTCATATTGATTGTGGAGTGGATCATATCCATACACACTATGCTTTTAAATGGACTCAAATATCTTGTTTTTGTATTTGATAAAGGTTTGGAAAAACATTTCATGGAAAATTAGGTTTTTATCAAAAGAATTTTTACCAAGTATTTTACCTTGTTAGTAGTATGACACATGCTCATACTCTATGATTTTTCAAGACCAAAACATTTTATCCAAGACCCAAAACCAAATCCAAATTTTCCAGGTCCTGGAAGTTCTGATTTTTCAGAATTTCTCAGTGACCGGTCGACCGGCAGTCGACCGGCACTCGACCGACATGCACAGTTTTGTGCATGTGCGTATCAGTCGACCGGGACTCGACCGGGACTCGACCGACCCAAACCTGTTGCTCTCTGGAAATTGCCAGTCGACCGGATCGGTCGACCGACAGTTCTTTCCAGAAGAGCGGTCGACTCACCAGTCGACCGGTGGCTGCAACGGTCAGAAAAATGACCGTTGGCCGGTCGACCGGCGGTCGACCGCCAGCTCTGACAGAACCCCAACGGCTCTATTTTCTGGCAGCCTATAAATTGGGATTTTGTCATCTGTTTTGGGGTGAACATTTAGGAGACTTCTTGAGCTGTTTTTTAGACACTTTTAGAGGAGTTTCTCTACAAGATTTTAGTGCAAATACTTCCAATCAAAAGGAAGAGTTTTTATCAAGAGAGTGTTTAAGTGATTTCTTGTGTTTTCCAACAAAGCTTTCTTTCCTTCATTTTCTCACCACACACTTGAGCTTCCCATTGCTAGATATTCTTATAGGTGTGTTGTAGTGAGAGTACTCTTTAGGTGATCAAGAGTTGTGATCATCAAAGAGATCTTTCTTGTAATTTTGAGGAAACGGGCAAGTGTGCTCGTTGTGGTTGAGTTCGGGTGCGAACTTGTGGTGCGAGGTGCGTCCTCGTCAAGCCGGTGGGCTTGTGGTGTGTAAGGGACTTTGGGAGTCCGAGGGTTTGTAGGTGTACGGCACCGAGGAGAGATCCGGTGGGATCTTACATAGTGGAAATCCTTCGTGTGTCGAAGGCGGGGATGTAGAGCAAGTGTGCTCGAACCTCGAAACAAACCTTTGTGTTTGCGATTGCTTACTCTTCCCTCTCTCTCTCTTTGTCTCTATTTTATATCTTGCATTCAATTTATTGTGTTTCATCCTATATATGCATGATATATTCCCTTGTGCTCATAATTGATATATATACTTGCTTGGGATTGTTGTTAACACTAGTATTCAACCAAGAGAGCCAACGCGGCACCTCAACCCATTCAAGGGGAATCTAGAGGAGCTTGTCCAGAGCCTCGCAAGGGGAATTCGGCAACACTCTTGAGTTATACATAAGTGTTTAATTAAAGAAATTTTAATTTGGTCAACTTAGTTTTAATTCCGCATTATTTGTTCTCAAGTGACCATTAGATTAGCCATCACCTATTCACCCCCCCTCTAGGTGATCTTTCAAAAACTAGGTGGGGTCATGAAGTCCATGGTAAACTATATGAGTGTGCAAACAAGCAAATGCAAACAATAGATTAGCAAACAAATGGATCTCACTCCTAGGATGTTAAGCCTAATATCAGGAGCGTTGGCTCTGATACCAATTGAAAACACACCTAGAGGGGGGGTGAATAGGTGTAAGTGCTAATCTAGAAACTAAATGCTCTAAATGCGAAAGCTAATTCAAATTTTACAATACACTTAATACAACACACAAGTGTAGCCGAATTCCCCGTGAAGGGATCTGGACTAACTCCTCTTGATTCCCCTAGATATGGGTTGAGGTGCTATATGAAGCTCTTGTGATTAAGTACAAGTGAGGCACACACAAACAACCAAGCATATAATGGATATAGACAATATGAAATATGTAAGGCACAAATGCAAGCAATAAGATATGAATGAATAATGATGCTTTGCACAAATGTAAAGAGAGAGAGAGTTAGAGAGACAAGTGGATCAAACGCTAACAACAAGATATGTTTCGATGTTCGAGCCCCTAGCTCTATGTAACGCCCCCTGGCCATGGAACAGGGAGAGGGGAAGAGAGTTTAGAGAGGGAGAGAGATGATTATGGCTCTTAATTAGAGAGAGAGAGAGAAATAGAGTGAGAGGAGAGAGGATTTTTGAATTAAAGAGGGAGAGAGAGATTTTAAGGGGAAAGAAGAGAGAGAGAAGGCGGTGGAGTTTAATGGGTGCGGTTGATTGAAAAAGGCGGTGGTGGAGGCTTCCAGAGAAAGGAAAGAAAAAGAAAAGAAAAGAAAAGGTTTTAAAATTAATAAAATAATATTATTTAATTCGGCCCAAAATTCGACTAACTCCAAACGGTGCCCAAAAATTACAAAAAATAGAGAATATTATTCTGAGACGTAATATAAAAACGGTTTGTAGAAACTCAATCTGGTTTGCAAATTAAAAATCCCAGAGTGTCTCGCCGATACGGGCGATACGGTGTAGCCGGATTTTCGATAAATTCAGAAAAATCCCCAAAAATACCCTAACGTAGATAACACGATTCTAAGGCACATGATGAAAGCGGATTCTCAAAATACAACTCCTTTTGTAAAATAAAAATCGTAAGGCCGGTTATCGGTATCGTCGACACCGACTACGGAGATTTTCCAAAATAATCCAGAAAAATTCCAGAAAATTCTGAAAAATCTAAAATATTAGAAAATGATTTTTGAAACTGAAATTGGCTCAATCGGACTACCACGAAGGTCAATTCAATTTTGTACGTCGTATCGAGTACAGATACTGTGATACGGACACCAGGGATCAGGGGGTGACATTTCTCCCCACCTTACAAAAATTTCGTCCTCGAAATTTCAATTCAGGTGTGAGAACAATATTTCCAACCCTAAAATCTAAATGTTACGGATCCACGACACTTCCGCTGCGCACTCTGATATCTATAAGGAACTCGGGATGAGAAGTCGTGTAGTGAACTAACACTAACGGATTGAAAGCAATAAGAGGCAAAGATAACGAGAAGGAAAACGGATATTCTGCTTGACAACTGTGAGTACGGAATGCAAAAGAGTCAAGGAAGGAAGTGTCAATGACAGTGTATTTTTGTACTCGTCGCTGGAATCCCCAAATTTAGATACAGATAATCTTGAATCTGAATCTGACTGTACTATTGGTAAGAGCCCGAGTATTGACTCAGGTGGTTTACCCACACCAGGTATGAACCTAGGCTCTGATACCACTCTGTAACGCCCCAATGCCGTAGGTACCGGGACGTTATGGCGACGTACATACGCAAGGTGAAAACAACCTCACGCGTACGTTAAGCCGCAGTACAGGGAATCACCTCATAGTTATAAGGGTTCCAGCCGGAAATAAGTACAAGAATACCTGCAGAAAAGGGTGAGTGATCATAACAGATAGGAAAAACAGGGACAAATAAGATAACAGCAATAAATCATAAAGATACCTATGAATAGTCTCGCTGAGGAATCACCTATATGACTCCAAGGCACTATCTTATCAGACGGTAATGCGGATCTCCAACCTGGGCACGCAAACCCAGGGTCGTCAGAAAGCGACCTAGTGAGTGGTAAAATGAAGGAGGCAGTAATATGTACTATAGTAATACAAACACGATACGGATATATAATACATGATGTTGTAAGAAATATACAGACATGTTATCTTTTAATACCATCACTACCTAGCCGGTTATCATCGGGTCATGACTATAGTCATCTAGTCGTATCCAGTTTATATAATAAATATTGTTGTCTAGTGAAGACGTGATAGACTGAACATGCAGGTGGGCATATGCAATATGAACATGCGGTGGGCATATGCAATATAACCACAATACTGTGTTGCGCATATACAGAAATGATGTCTGCAAGGTATACAGAAAACAGAATAGATGTAATGCAGAACATGCGTCGTATGCCACCACAGAAAGAGTAACATGTACCAGGTAAAGTAACAAGTATACATGTAACATAATATCGGATAAATGATCAGGAACAGTAACAAGATAGTATACATGTATCAGGCAAGTCATGTCATTTATACAATAGTAGCAATCAGTACCACCTGGTATTTTAATCACTCTCTTCCAGTGTCCCATACCACTGGTAGTTCATACTGGAGCCCGCACTCCAGTCGAACCCATCCGGACATGGCCTACGGGTACCATTATCCAAACGAGAGAGTGACCAAATAACAAGTGTTCCCGACGTCACTATTGTGTATACTGTTTTATTATGTTAATTGGAAACCCATGGTCGAGGAGCTCTTATCGGGTGGGTGTATCCCGTGCATACCCGGGACAACGGCCTTAAACAGACCCCTGGCTGCTGAGACCAGGGCTAGCCCGCTAAGGCTGTAACATGTAACGGGAATCTCAATGAGCTAAAACATAACGGGAGCTCATGAGTAACAGACGGTAGCCAGCACTACCCCGTCCCCTGCAGTGGGACGAACAATGGATCCAGACACCCACCCGACAAGATCTAGTCAACCGTCAAGTCTCCCCCATACCCAGGTTATCTTTATGATCTGATATGTCCAGTATACAATGTAACAAGAACAAATACAATACATGATACGGGTAACATGATAACAGGACCTGAGCTCTGTTGATAGCATAGAACAATATAACGGGAAACGGGAACAATATAACGGGAAACAGGAACAATAGATGTGGAATTCCACATATCGCATATCAACAGCTCTCATGTCCAGTAACGGGAATATCCATATCAGTAACAGGAAACAATCATATAACATGAATACGGTAACATAGAATACATGTAATATGAACGGGAATCCATATGACAAAAATAAAGAAACCATGCATGCATGTGTAACAGGGATATGGAAACATGACATGCATGTGTAACAGTGATATGTAAACATGACATAACGGTAACAATAATAGGAAATGCGGTAGTCCGTGCATCGGTCTATCCGTGTACCAGTGGAACATCTATGTGTAGCAATAATCTGTGTAATATCTCTGTGATAGTGCATGTAATAACAGTGATCAATGCATCCATGTAACGAGGATATCAATCTAATATAACGGTATCCAGTGTACTAGTGTATCCGTATATCAGTAGGTCACAAACATGTGTAATGGTGAGACGTGTACATGAAACTACATGAAAGCTACATGCAATACCGATATCCCGTGTAACCGATATCTACATGCACTACGGTGCTTAGTGTACCAGTGGGTCGGTAAGGGTGACAGTGGAATTATGACAAGATCCCGTATAATGAAGTACGCGTGTCTTGGTGTCCAAGTAGCAGTAGTGTGTAATCATAATAGTTATCCATGCAGTGACAGTGTCTAGTGATTCTTTAATTGATCATCTAGCTTAGTGTCTATGTTTACTCACATTGTATACCAATTCTGAAAAAATACCTAGAGGGGGGTGAATAGGTGTTAGTGCTAATCTAAAACTAAATGCAAAACTAAGTGCGCTAAATGCGGAAGCTAATACAAATTTTGCAAACACACTTAATACAATCAATAAGTGTAGTCGAATTTCCCGTGAAGGGCTCTGGACTAACTCCTCTTGATTCCCCTTGAATGGGTTGAGGTGCTATGTGAAGCTCTTGTTGATTAAGTATAAGTGAGGCACACACACAAGCAAGCCAAGCATATAATGATATACAATATGAAAGTAATGCAAGGCACAACACTAGCAAATAGAAATGATATGGCAATATGAATTATACTCAACACAAGCAAATATGATATGATGATATGAATGATGCTTTGCATAATATAAAGAGAGAGGGTTAGAGAGACAATGGATCAATCGCTAACACAAAGATATGTTTCGAGGTTTGAGCCCCTAGCTCTACATCCCCGCCTACACCACCGTGTAGGATTTCCAATCCACTATAGGAGTACCGAACTCCTCTCTCAATGCCACCGAGGCAATACAACCATAATCCACCTCTACCGAAGAGGGATAAGGCCCGTAGCCAATACAACCAACACAATCACCTCTACGGAAGAGGGATCCAAACTCAATACCACTCCGATCAACCTCTACCAAAGAGGGATACAACAAAAGTAAGGAGGGTTTACAACTTAGAGGCTTAACCTCAAACACTTCTCTTTTTCTCTCTTTTTCACAAAAGAAGGATCCTAATAGATTAGGATAGTATGATACTCAAGTGTGGAAACAAGGTGTTTTTTGGAAACAAGCAACAAAGAAAAACTACTAGGGTAATCTCTTGTAAATGATAGAAAATGAAAATCAATACAATCTCCCAAAAACCTAGTTTTCTTGATTTTTCAAAAACCCAAAACAATAAAGATTGAAAGATTAAAGCCCCAAATACTTTTGAAAACTCTTTAAAAACACTTAAGAAGGTCTGGAATTTTGCTCTTAAAAACTTCTACAAAAACTATGAAGAGATGGGGTATATATAGCCCCAATACAAAACTAGCCGTTAGAGCTGAGCTGGCAGCTCTGACAGGCAGCGGTCGACCGGTCCGGTCGACCGCCAACGGTCAAAAATGTGACCGTTGGGCAACCACGGTCGACCGGCCCGGTCGACCCAAACAAACAGAGAGCACTGCTCTCTGGGACGGTCGATCGCCCGGTCGACCGGCCCACTATGCCAGCTGCGTGCACAAATCTGTGCACGTCGGTCGACTGGCCCGGTCGACCGACCTCAGCCCTAGTCGACTAGTCAGGTTACTAGTCGACTTGGTTGAAGCCTGAAACAGAAAATTGGATAAAAACATATTTTGAAAATACTTATATCTTTTCTAAAACTTCCATAAAAACTTGTTTTATCATTTTATTTTAAAACACAAACTAGTGATAAAAATTTCAAGACATATATCAATCATATCAATTCATTTTTGTGTCTTACCAATTTTATCAAAACCAACACTTGTATTTTATCAAACTTGATTTTTTCAAAACATGAATAGGATAGTCAAAATAAGTTTGTTTAAGAAGTTTAAGCATGCATGTATAAATAGAAACCATCTACTATACATATAAACAAATTAAACTTGTTTTGATCAATCTATTCATGAAAACCAATTCCAAAACATAAAAACGTGTGTGTTGTGCACTTGAGCATATCAACTATACTAAGCTTTACAAATGGATCTAAAACACACTCTAGACAATGGATACCTAAGTCTTCTTGACGATCTTCATCTTCAAGTTGACTTGCTCCAAAACTTCATCCATGGGCTAGGCAATGTGTGATCTTGAAGCTTTGGCCCTGGAATCATCATGAAAAGCTTCCAAACTCCTTGTTGAAGCTAATCACCAACTAATATCTTGGTTAATGATCTGAAACTTAAACTACACAAGATTATTAGTAAACATAACTACATGAGTTAATCATCATCAAAACTAGGGTGGAAGGCCTTTGGGCCAACAAATTCTTATTACAAAACATGACGTTTCTCGAGTTAAGTTCTTAATTTAACTAACCTATAATTACGGTTTCATAACGAAAGCTAAACATGAATAAATAAATATAATTTAGAAAAAGAAAACACTCACAAACTAGCCATGGGAAGATAGCTCTCTTTCCCACGATCGCAACGGATCCAGAATCGTCCAAATCGACGTCCGGATGCTCCAGATATCGCCCGAATACTAAAAATCATAAAAAGGGGTTAAATATGTAAATAAAAATATGAAATGCAAATACTAAAAAGTAGTGGGAGGTTTTATGCAAAATTACCTTTTGGATGCGGGTAGACGGGTTAACGGGTCGGGTTTAGATCCAATACCCAAACCCATTTAACTTAAGTTATGGGTAATTGGGCTAACGGGTTATCGGGTTGGGTTTATATCCAAACCCAACCCCTCCCCTTACTACTATTATTGGGTTCGGTTATACCCGAACCCAATAAGACACTCCCAGCAGCAGCAGCGGCCCTTACTGCTGCTGCGCGAGCAGGCCGGCCAGCCCTGCTGGCTGGCGGCAAGGAGGGCCCCGCCGGCGGCGGTCCCGGTCGCCGGCGGCGGTCCCGGTGGTTCTAGCCGCGAGACAGAGAGGGGGAAAGTGAGAGTGAGAGAGAGGGGAAGAGAGAGAGAGAGAGAGAGAGAGAGTGAGGGGGAAAGTTATACAGCACATCAAAATATTTTTCTTGAAAACCAAATCTAGTTCTTTTGAAATAGAGGTAATTTTATTTTTCAAAGATTGGTTCTCTTTTAAAACAATTTCAAGTTTTGAAGTCAAAGTTTCATTTTTTTTTTCAAAACAATGTCACAATCATTTTTATTTTTCAAAATTTCATTTTCCTTTAAGACAAGATCAAGTAGGGATTTCAATGAGTTCATCTCATTTGAAATCTCATCCTTCTCTTGTAAAGCCATATTAAGTTTTGAAAATAAATCCTTATTTTCTTCTTTTATTTTAAGACTTTTCTTTTTCAAAACTTATATTTTTCAAGCAAGTTTTCACAAATAATGGAAAGCTCTTCATTTAATACATCGGCATCCATACTATCATAATCATCATTAGAAGAGCTAGCATAATCATCTAGATGAGTTTCCGAATTTACCTCAAGGGAGTCATTCCCTTGGACCATGTAGCAAGCTTGTTCGGATTCATCCTCACTAGATTCTTCCTCCACATATTTCGTCGTTTGTAGCGCGGGAGAGGTCAAAGTGTTCCACACTGCAAAAGCGGAATCACAATGAGAAACCATAGACAAATATTTTTTACTTAATGTTCACCTAAGTGCCTCTAACGCTTGTGCATTGGCCTCTATATGCTTGTTATTATCAAGATAGGATTTCTTGATAGTAGAAAGGTACACATGCAATCCTAGGGCTTTCAAATAAGCACTCATCCTAATCTTTCATACATCGATGTTAGAAACATCAAACATAGGAGGGGTTATGAAATCCATGAGTGTGTGTAAACAAATAAGTGTGCAAATGCAAAACTAGATTAGCTAACCAAGGTCTCACTCCTAGGCGGTTAAACCTAATATCAGGAGCGTAGGCTCTCATACTAATTGAAAGTACACCTAGAGGGGGTTGAATAGGTGTATGGCTAATCTAATGACAAATGATGAGGAATTAAAAAATAAATTGCAACACACTTAGGGCCTGTTTGGTTGTCGTAACTGGCCGTAATTCGTAAGTCGTAATTGGTAAAGTCTTTTACAGTTGTAAATGAGTTACATGCATGTAAGCTTTATGGTGTTTGGTTGGTAATATAAAGTTGTAAGTGGAAAAGTGTATTGTATTTTACAGTGTTTGGTTGTCGTAATGTGTAAGTCGTAAGTGAAAAAGTTGACCACAAAATTAACTATTTGGTGATTTAAAAAGTTTTAATATTGCAAATAAATATTAAAAATGCAAAATATTAAAAAAATAATATTAACATAAAAAAGTAATACAAATTTGCATGACCACAAAATTAACTGTAACTGGGCTGTAAGTGAGTGATAATTGGGTTGCAAGTGAATGGTAATTGGGTTGTGTAAGTCTTTTACGAATTACGGTCCAAACAAACGCCGTAGTTGTAACTGGGTTGTAAGTCATTTACGAATTATGGACTTTTACGCGAAACAAACGGCCCCTTAGTGTAACCAAAGAGTGTAGCCGAATTTTCGGTGAAGGGCTCTGGACTATATCCTCTAAATTCCTCTAAATAAGAGTTGAGGTGCTATGTAAAGCTCTCTTGGTTCAACACAAGTGAGGCACACAAATAATACCAAGCATATATATGATATGAATATGATGCAATGCAAGATACAATATAAGAGAGAGTTTAGAGATAGTGGATCAATCGCAAACACCGGGATATGTTTCGAGGTTCGAGCCACTGCTCTACGTCCCCGCCTTCACACAGAAGGATTTCCACTATAACGTCCACACCGGACTTCCCACACAGGGAACCTCCACTGAGGATTTGGGTAATACAAAGTAGGAGTACACAACTCCTCTCTCCAACAAACACAACCTCTACACAAGAGGCAGGCACAACAACAATCACCTCTACACTTAGAGGGATGGGCACTTAGCCAAATAACAATCACCTCTCACTAGAGGGATAGACACAAAGCCAAACCAACCACAATCACCTCTACACTTAGTGAGTACCAACACAACCAAATACAACCTCCACAATCACGTCTACATAAGAGGGATACCAACAAATATAAGGAACGTTACAACTCTTAGTGATCTCAAAGACCACAAACCAATTTTCTTAGAAAAACAAGATCCTATAGATAGGATAGATATGATAGCTCAAGTGTGAGAATATAAGGTGTTTGGAAAATAAATCACAAAGAAAAATACTTGAGAAAATAACTAGAACAAGATAGATATGAAGATCAAAACCAATATCCAAATACTCTATTATTTTTTATTTTTCCAACTCTTGAAAGCAAATAAAGATAAATCCTTTTTAACCCAAAAACTCTTTTAAAACTTGTTGCTAAAACACTTAAGAAGGAGAATTTTTGCTCTTGAAATTCTTTATCAAAATAGCCCAAGAGGATGGGTATTTATAACCCAATCCAAAAACTAGCTGTTGGGCCAAGATAGTAGAAAACTTCTGCTATCGGTCGACCGCCCGGTCGACCGGCCAACGGTCGGATTTCTGACCGTTGTGCCATCGGTCGACCGCCCGGTCGACCGAGGCCTGGATACAGAGAGCAGAAGCTCTCTGCCGGTTGACCACCTGGTCGACCGGGGCCAGATCCAGAGAGCAGAGCTCTCTGGCGGTCGACCGGCCCTCCAGCCTAAATGGCCTGTGCACGTTTGTGCACATCGGTTGACCGGACCGGTCGACCGGCAGAAGGCCAGGTCAAATAAAATGGGGATTATAAACTTGGTCTTTTTATCTTCTAAAAAAATCCCACAAAATACACATAAATTTCACAAAAATAAGTTCTTATTAGATCTTAAAATTACAAATATGTGTGACAAAAATTCAACACATGTTATAAACTGTTTGAACCATTTTTGTGATGTTGAAATTTAGCCTTAAACAAAATCTGTATTTTGCAAAACTTGAATTTTTGAAGTGAAAAACCGTTTTCTCCAAAACTCATGTAAATACAAAACATGATATTGAAACAACTTTGAAGCATATTGTATATGGATAGAATCCATTATACATATAAGATATATATATCTATGATTTTGACATGAAATCCAAAATCGGTTATATCGAAACCAAAACAACAAACTTTAAACTTGTGTGTGTACGTGAACTTGAGCATATCAATACTATCTAATCTTTACAATGATCTAAATATACTAAACACAAACCGAGGTCTTCTTGTCTCCAAGCCGACTCGATCCAAACGCAATCCAACGAGCTTGACTCCAATCGAGTGCTAGATGCAATCTTGACGCGCGAGCTCTTGAATCAACATGTGAAAGCTCCAAAACTCTTTTGTTGAAGCTAAGCACCTACTAAAATCTTGATCAAATATCTGAAACTAAATATCACAAGATTATTAGTAAACTATAACTACATGAGTTAATCATCATCAAAACTAAAGTGATGGGCCTTTGGGCCAACACTTTTTTATGACATGAGAGGGCTAAATCAAGAATTTCATTATTTCCTTTTCTTATGAAGTCATTCTTTTTTTTTGTAGTTATCATCATGCGGGGCCCATTGACTATGAGCCTCCACTCTTTCTTATAAACACTTTGGATCTTAGATGTGTTAGGATTATGACATGAATACGTCGTGAAGATTGATTAATGTCAGATTTGGCAGTTTTCTTTTCTGGATCTGTTTTGAGTCCGAATTGGATTCAAGTTTTCTTTATTCTGATTGAAAGTGTTTTGAATCCAAGTTGGATACAAGTTTTCTTTATTCTGATTGAAAGAGTTTGTTTAGGAATATGAGAGTTTTATGGTTTATAAATAACCCCTTAGGGGTGGACTTCAATGTATTCCAAGAGAATCCTATGAATTTGTAATTCTTAAAGGTGTAATTCATCTAGGTGAGAAATTCGTGAGAGAAACTTAGCCACAAGGGTTCGCAATTCTTGGCGGCCATCAAAGGCTTGTAACTTCTCTGCGTGAGGCGTAAGTAATTCTTATTGTACTCCCCAAAGTCTTAATAAAGTTTCTCCCCCTTTCTCCTGTAGACGTACACACGATCTGTTTGATCGGTGAAACCACGTTATATTGTGTGTTGGTTTTCTATCTACTTTGAAATATCTTCTTCTTCTCTTCTTCAAGTCGCCTTAGTAGATCCTGTGGTTTATATCCGCTGCGCCGCTCCAATCGATCCGATCGTGAGAGCGTTCTTTCCTGAAATCACAACAAGATGTTAGGTGGCCATGTCTCATTTGCAGCAATAACAACAAGACGACGACCTAGCTCAAAGAAGAAAAGGAGAGGAGGAGAGCAAAACTTGAATCTTAACATGAAACTAAAGATTAAAGAAACATCGTGGTTATGGACTCCCCCTTATGTATTGAATGCAATTACTAAAGAACATGACTCACGTAAATTAACAATTGAATTTTTATTTGAAGTTGCTTTCTATGCTTTTGTTACCGTTTTCGTACTTCTGTCTCCAACAACGTTAATACGTCGAGACATGTATTATTTGTGAAATAGACTAAGAGTTAATAATAATAATAATAATAATAATAATAATAAATTATTGTTATTATTATTATTATAAGCAAAAAATAAAAACACTGTAT
Source organism: Agave tequilana (assembly GCA_038442645.1). Taxonomy (NCBI): domain Eukaryota; kingdom Viridiplantae; phylum Streptophyta; class Magnoliopsida; order Asparagales; family Asparagaceae; genus Agave; species Agave tequilana. Next base: position 22,089 of record JAVJIF010023215.1, read on the forward strand.
TAGTAATAAAAAATATGAAATTATTTGAAACATAATGTATTTGGCAATAGAAGATTTTGTTATTTCATGTTCGTACCAAAATTTTTGACTTAAAAGCAAATGAGACAAGTGCAAATGAACGCACGTATATCCACATACGTATCTGCTTTCGATGCGAATATGGATATGAAATTTGCTATTCACGAATATGGACATCCATAAATTTATATTATTATGTATAATGCAATACAATATATACAATATATCCAATATATTACATTATAGGAAAGTTTGGTTGCGAGGAAGTGGGCGGAAGTAAGGAAATAGAAAAGTATAATTGCTCACTTCCCTATCTATCCAAACACCGAAAAAGGAAAATAAGAAAACCTCTTTTACTTTTATCTTTTCTCTTTACACAACCATTTCCTCACTTCCAGAGTGCTACAGTTAATTTTGTGGTCATGTAAATCACATTTGTAATAAATTGTAGCACAAAACAGTTGATTTTTTGACCATGTAAATCTCACTTGCATTCTAATTACAGTCTATTTTTTATTATTCTTAATTAATTTTTATTTTAATATTATTTTATGGTCAATTTTGTGGTCAACTTTTCTATTTCCACTTTCACATTACCATCCAAACACCAGAAAAGACAAAATATTTTCCAAACCACTTCCCAACAACATCCAAACACCGGAAAACTTACTAACCAATTCCCAGTTCCAAGGGAATTATTACTACTTCCTCAATTCCTCACTTCCTCACTTCCACCCTTAACCAAACAGGCATAAGTCATAAGTTATAACGAATATTGCTATAAATTAGTACAAATACTAAAATAGTTACGTGCTTACATATAAAATGAACTTAAAAAGAAACTAAAAAATTGTTTCAAAAAAGAAGAACTAATATTAATTACATAATAATTAAACTGATCGGAAAGAGGATTTTAGTGATCAAATAAATAATAATTCATTGGTTGATTGTATCATTAACCATTTTTTTTTGGTGCGAGGAACCTATCATCATGAATCCACTGATTTCTGCCGCTTCCGTTATTGCTGCTCTTCAATCACCTCTTCACAAACTTTATCTGTCCTCCTCTCCGTCTTTTCACGAGAGAGAGAGAGAGAGCTGAGAGAGAGAGAGAGAGAGAGCGAAGCTCGCCACCACCCTCTCCCCTCCCACCCTCCTCCTTCTCCTCCTTCCAATAAAACCAAAGCCCTCTCCCACCTTTTTCTTCCTCCTCCTCCTCACCTTCTTCTTCCTCTTCTACTCTCTTTCTCCGCTGCTCTGTTCACCGCCGAAAAGCGGTATACTAGTTTACATAACTAACATAACTTGACTGTTCATCTCCCATCCCAAGTCCCCAACCGCCACTGGAGTCCCAAATTCCCAAACCTAGGGCTAGGGTTCTCTTCTCCTCTCTACGGTGGGAGGCCGCGACTGGCGGTGACCGGTAATCAGCCCCCCGTCTCTCTATTTCTCTGTAAATTGTTAATAATTAGTTTAATCAATTTTCTCAAGACTAAGAATTTTCTTTTTATTTTTCCTTATTATAGTTAAATAACCGTGGCCCGCGGCCCATTTCAAAAAACCTCAACTGTCCTCTGCAAGCATTTAGTTAAGCAATTTGGAGGCGGGTCGGGTTCAGGTACATTTCGGAGCGGAGTCGAATCCGGGTCCGCAGTGCCGACTCATGGTCCGATGGCGATATACTCCTCTGCCACTTGGGGCTTGAAGATAATCGAAAAATCAATTTTTTTGAACTGAAGTAATTTGGTCTTGGTTGTGAGAAGAAATGAGGGAAATTGTGACGATCCAAGTCGGCGACTTTGCGAATTACATCGGTTCTCACTTCTGGAACTTTCAGGTGCAGTTCGTTTGATCTTTGTCTTTGATTTTAAGATGAGTTTGCAGTGATGAGGTTTTAATCTTAAATTACTGGATAAACTTGTTTATGAAATTACTTTCTCAATTCTGAATCTTTTTTCCTCTAAAATGTGGCGATTTCAATTGTAAAATCAGCATAAATTCTTCCATAGACTTTGGTTTGAGCTCCTTAATTAGCTTTGTTAACTCAGAGATTATGATAGTAGTGTGTATTACAGTTTCTAGTGTTATCGTCTCAGCACATGAATTTTTTTTTTAATTTCTTATAAATATTTTTCAAAGTCATGTGTAGTTAGTCCTCAAGCATGCATTTTGGAAGATAGATGACAAAATTTATGTTTAGAGAAGTCAAGTTGACAAAAGGGTTGAATATAAGAGGGGTGGAAAAGAAAAAACAAGGGGAAAAAAGAGAGCAATGATAAGAAGATGGCTGATCATTATGGAGGGCATGTCTGTGTTACTAATCACCTTTTAGTTGGATATTTAAGAACATCTAGTTGGGGTTGGCCATTAGTTGGTGTGTGTGCATGCTATCTTGTAGTCCTTTCTTCACTTTTTAAGGTATCAAACAACTACATAACTGTCATATGAATAATGTGCGTGAATCGATTCTTCTAAACATATTTCCCTGTGATTTCACATCAAGCAAAACTTTCAGCCATTCTTGAGTTTTCTTAACATTATCTTACAACTTCCATTTACTGTGTCCTATGCGCTTTGCTATTTGTTAAAAAGGTTTAAATATTCATAAAATATTTCCTATGCTCCAACAAAAAGAAAACATGAAGAACCCACAAAAAGGGGGAAAATAACGAAAAGGGAATGAGAACAAAGTATCCAAATGGCAAGTAGTTGATTTGTATGTAAATAAAAGTAGAACTTATGCATAAAGTGTTCAATTTTTAAAGAACTGTAAACATAAGTCTAAAATCAACATATTGCTTCGCTGAGCATGGAGACAAGATAGCTACAAGGTTGAAGTTGTGGTACTTGATTATTTCTTAAACATTTATCATGTAAGCAATATTGCCTATCCATGTTGGCCCCAGTGAGTAGCTTAAGACACACTACAATATAAATAAAGAATTAATTTGTTGTAGTCTCACAAAACTGAGTTATTAGCTATTAGCATGTGAAGCATGTATACCATTCTAGGTAGCAAGACACTTAAAAGTTGAAGCTGTGTTGTATTAGATACATGTTGAACACATGTATCAGACATAATACTTCTATTTCATATGTACTTCTAGAATTTTGTTTGCTGGTGTACCGTGTGGTGCCATGCCCGTGTCATGATGTCTATGTCCGTGCAATATAGACGAAATATCACAATGCACTTGGATACAATTAAGAAGGAAATATTTGTAAAATCTACGAGTCGGTAAAGTGTATTTATTTGATGGAGAGATGATGCAGGACGGAAGGGAGAAAACTAGGGTTTATGGTGGGATTGGGGGGTGAACTAATCTAGGAATTTAGGTAAAGTTAAAATTTGGCCTTCACACCCATGTGAATCAATCACCCACTTTGCGCATTGCACACAACGATTTAGATTTAGAGCTTCACATCCAAAAGAATTGCTTCTTACTTTATGCTTCATCAGAAAAACGAAAACTAGGGTTTCAAAATTATTAATAGTTCAATGATCCAAAAATAAAACCATAGAAGTATATTTATAGCCAAAGGCCGTACACTATTCGTGTCCTTTTTTCTAATCATAATGAATCCTAATCATAAAAGAGTTCAAAAATAAATAGTAAAAAAGAAACCAATAAAAGAAAAAAGATTATTCCTAATTCTAATCAAATTCAACTCAAGAACTTCTTTTCCTATGCGAATCCGATTTTCAAGTCTTGGTTGAATCCCCATCAATTCTCCCTGGATCGGAAACATTCGCCTCTGATGAATGACAAAGATGATATTACTCAAGCAAATCTGTGTTTAACTGATGAAGCTCCTCGGTCCGTACCCACGCACAATCGGAATTAGGACGCCCTTTCCAACGAACCAAGTAGCGCTGGTATGCGTCATCAGCTGGCAATATCACCCTTTCCAAGTCCAGCAAAATGTTCACATCTGCCTGATATCTCCTCTGTGGTGGCGGATGAGAATGAAAGTGTTGTGGGCCCGCTGCCGTTGGCGAGATGATAGATTAGGAATGGCTGCTGGGTAGTGGGTCGTCGATAGAAGCACGATTTGGAGTCAAGTTCTAGACGTTGAAGACGAGGTTAATTGCAAGCTCCCATCGTATGTCCAACTTGTTAGCATTGGAACCAATCTCCTCAAGACCATATATTGATTTTTGGTTACGATATTTGCAGGAATATATCCACACAGAATTTTCTTTTATTATCATTAACAAAGTACACAAGAGATACTTATTTCTAAAAAATAAATATTAATTATGTACTAATCTTACGTAATTGTAAGTAAATTGATTATTGATATACCAAGATACTTGGATTTTGGTCCATTGACAAATACTTCCCATTTAGACTCCAAATAATGCAGAAAACTGATCGGTTTTGAACTGGATTCATGTAATACCCAAATCCAAACCCAATCAGGAAATTAGATGCAAAATAGTGTTTATGGAAAGATCCATTCTTTTTTATCAGGTTTGGATATTGGGTAGATCCATGCAAGTGCAAATTAAGACTATTCTTCCTTGTGATAGTTCAAATTTCTTCTATGGAACTATCTGGTTCATACTTTAATCTTCCTAAGCCTTTTATTGTGGTCTAGATGTAACAACTAAACATCATAGTTGTTAGGACAGTCAAGACACTCAAAATGTAGTGCAACATACTCATCGTAACTTTAGTGTACTGGTAGTGACCTTAACTATGTGGTTTACTGATCGTATACTCTATATGATGTATCATGTTTATAACTTCTGTCAACCCATTCATGTACAATGTTTGTATTTGCGTTTTGGGTTGGAAATGGTCATATTCAAATTGGATCCAATAAGAATCATGGTTTTATTTTGAAATCCAGACATTAGATTAAGTATCCAAATGATTGGATCCAGTTATCAGTTATTATATATCATTTTCAGTCCTAACCCAAACTCAAGCCATCTACATATTACTTTTACATAGCCCTTGTTTAGGAGTGTTCCAGATTTGTTCGTCTTATCTTGGTACTTTTGCATAATTACACTATCTTCTGAATTTTACTAATGTACAATGGTACTTACATATTCCCCACGTTCTCTAACCAGTAAAAGAGTCTATACTGTATAGCAAATATGGAAGGGATCTTTTAGTTTTGGTTTATGTTTTGTACACATATTCAAACAGCTCAGTATTGTGTATTAAAAGGAAAGGTTGAAACTCAAATCATTCAGTGGAAAGGTTGAAATACAAATCATTTTCAGCAATTTTGAGTGTGATAGTGTATATGCTGGTAAAACCATATATGCTCTTTTTTTAATTTGATAGATAGATATCTTCATCATCATTCTGCTTTAAGATTTATTTTTCTTTGATTTAAAACATGAACAATTTGTTAATGTGATGGGTTCATTTTGAAGGATGGGTTGCTCGGATTGGCTGAGGACCAACATGGAGATTCTATTTATAAGAATTTATCTTTGAACATGGACGTCCTTTATCGTAGTGGTGAAACACAACAGGTATACTCAGATTTTTGATCATTTGCATCACATCTTCATTGATAATATGAACTATATGTATGATATTTTCTAGATTTTGGCATAATGTCTTTCAACTTGCCATCACAATAATTTTATGGAAGCAATTATTCGCACTTGTGAACTGGGGAATTCAGTTGCAAAACATTGTGCATTGTAGGTTGTGGAGTGGAGGTATATATTATGGCATGTTACCTTTGGTTTGCTTTAATAACGTATGGAAATGTAAACTGTAGCTTGTCATGAAGATCTCACATATTACGAGCATTATTTACCTATATTCTTAGCCTAGTAGATTATTAGGCAGGTCTTGTTCTTGCCTAAACTTGCCCTGCCCAGGTACTTGCTCAAGTTCATGAGGGCTGGTAGCCAGAGAGCAGGTTGCAGAATGTCTTTGAACTCAATTATCGTAGCTTGCTGCATATATCCCATGCCCTGTTTATTGTTACATATTTGCTACTTCATGTTTTGTTGTTTCCCTAGTCGAATCAGTTTTGTTCCCTGCTTTATCACCAAGGTCTCTTATTCACTTCTTGTATCGGACATAAAGATTTTAAAATTTTGAAGACTGGATCTGTTGCCACGGGTCTAATTCTGAAATGGGTCAGATTGGAATTGCAGTGTTACATTATCTTTTGGGCCTTTTGAAAGGATGGTTGCCTCCACTAGGAGCTTGAGATTCATTAGGGTGCGAAAGACTGTATCCCACGAATCCAACTCCTCGAAAATGGTCGAATTAGCTTTTGAACGACTGAAAAAGGCTGAAAGTTCAAATATGGACTTCAAAAAGGGTCTTAATCATTGTCAAACGGGTCCGGTTCTGTAGGTGGAGCGGGTCGAATCTACAAAGTGATGAGGGTCGAGCGTGCAGAGTGGTGGATGCGGGTCCGCTGAGTGATGGATGCGGGTCGGATCTTGGCTCATGCGAAGTGGGTTGGTTTAGGTTGTGTTGGTGTCGCGAGTTGGATGAAGACGAGGCGAGAGCACATGTGGGCCGGATTGTTATTAGTCAACGTGAGGAGGTAGTACGATCTGTCATTGAAATCAGAGGAAGTCGACGACTATGTGGGAGGAGTGGGTAGCCGTCGGCATAGGTCGTTATGGTCGCGGCGGTTGGCATTTGGGGGGATGAGATCGTAGTGCGAGATCTGGAGGTGGCTGTTGGCGAGGAAAAGGATGGCGAGGAAAGGACACGTCGTGGATCGTGGAGGCGATGTGCTGTTGGCGGGTCTGTAGTCTGTGAGTAGTATTCAAACTCATACTCGATTTGAGAAGTTGATGATGACTTCTTCGTTGCGGGATGATTGGTTGACGCAAGGAAGAGAGTTGAGAGATCTGGGAGCGACGACGAGGGCGGAGGGAGGTTTGCTGGCTCATGGCGAGGTCGAAAAAATGTTGAGACCCTGGTTTGGATTAGAGTCAGGGTTTTAGGGAATTTGGGGGAATTTTGAAGGATTTTCGAGGAAGATGGTGAACATGTAATTTTTTTCCCAACATACTCAGATCTAGGGTTTTGAGAATTTTCTTGATTTTGTGATGGAAATATAGGAATTAATTTGACGCAGAATGAAAGGGGAAGAGCTAGGGTTTAAGAGATTTGTGGAAGATAGAAATTAGGGCCTTACACTCAAAATAATTGCTCTCTCACTCCATGTCTCACCCATAAAAAAATCCAAAAGAACCCAATTAGGGTTTTGATCTCTCAATAATTCAATCATTCATTAATTTTCAAGCAAAATCCTACAAGAGTTATATATAGAAAAGAGGTCACGTGCGCTACTCGTGCCTTAAGTAAGATAATAAAAGACTAATAAAAGAAAATAAAAACTAATACAAGAAAATAAAAGACTACTAAAAGAACTCTCTCCAAATAGGTCTTTATTTCCCCATCTCATTGTCCTTACAGATGCTTAGATGCTCATTCTCCATTGCTACTCAGTCTATCCTTAACTTGGAGCTGCAAAGCTCGTTCTTCATTTTCCCTTGATCATGCTTAACGAAAGTTCTCAAATGGCCATTTTTCTTTCATATGATCTTTGTGATAGTACATCCAGGTATAGGATCATGTTCTACTCTTCAAATTCGTCATTAAATCATAACAACATTCATTTTAAGTATGTTATTCAACTGTAAACTAGAAGCATCATCAAGCCACTATGATACTCTTGTGCCTTGTGAATTTGTAATCTGTGCTCAAACATGTCTGTAATGCAACAACTGGTACTAATCCTTGTAGTAAATTTTTTTCTTTATTGTTCTTTCATCATCTATTTTATTAATAGTTCATATGATTACCCAATTAAGTATTGTTTTAGTTTAAATATTGCCTGTTTCACTTGGTTACTTTTTTTTTTCTTGAAGAACTTTAACCTGTGAATATCTCAATGAAAGATGCATAAATAAGTAGGGCACATACACTCTCTCACAGTTAAGCGCAAGGCCCTGAAACATGTTATGCTTTTGAATTAATCAAGTTCTAGAACTCAGCAGGACTGGCAAGCAGTTGTCAAGTGCATAGGATATCATTTTATCCCAGATGACCATTTTGGGCAACTGACAATTTCATCTGTTAGTTGTCATATAAAAATGTTTTCATTGAGAAACTATTTGCTTCATTTGCGGGGTTACTCTCTTGAGCGCAAGGATATTATGTGGGAAAGGCACTACTGTTTGGTGTCAACACAATCTATTTTATTCTAGTTAGTCGTCAAGTTGTTGGAAGCATCAACGCAATAATTGAGTTAATTTCATAAATAGCTAATCATCTTGTCTGCTTCTCATAGCGTATTCTTCTTTCTCAGTTGATTATTTCCATCAATTAAAAGTTTCAGATGTTAAAGAATAAAGTGTTGATCCATTCATTTCAAATACACTTGTAACAGTGCACGAATGTTTAAACGTACTAAACCTTTACCATCTGCAGGGTGTTCTTACATACAACCCTCGGTTGATATCAAATTGGTCTTCAAGGTAAATATTACAATTTTCTTTTGAAATGTTATTTGGATATCTATAATTTTATGAAGCAATGCGTTGACTTATTTCATAGACGTTATGATTCTTGGTGGGTATGAAAAATAAAGCATTTTATTGAAAACTAATCTAAGTAGAAGGATGTGATTTGTTGGTTAAAATTCATGGCAATATTGATGAGGACATCACCAGTTCTTAGATGACTCTATGTTTTAGTTATTTTCTTTGAGTTTATTTATTTCTTTTATTGAAATTTAGTCCTACATCGATTGTGATGGGGAAGTTCACTTTGTAAGAGCCTATATAAAGAGGCTCAACTCAATGAATAAGATGGACAACACATAATTAAAAATTTTCCAGTTAAATTCTCTAGAGGGTGCTTTGAATATTGGGGTGTGAAGCCTGTGGTGGAAGGGGTGTGAAGCATCAATCTTGTAAATCTTATAAGTCCATGTTTGAAGGTGATTGCGATCCTCCCGTTTTATACCAAATATCTTTCTCTTTGGCTTTTGCTTAGTTGTTGTGGTATTGTAAGTTATGTCACCTAAGTCCATGTTTCATTTTCTTATTAATCTAAAGCATCAATCTTGTAAATGATTATAACTAGACTTGAGCCATATGGAACCATCTTATATAATTTTCGCTTTCTCATAGATACATATGCAAATTTTGTACAAGGAAACCTTAATGGGATTAAAATTATAAAACTTAATTTTAGTGGTTTGTATTTAAAATTATAATTTTAAATTTCACACACTGTATGTAAATGGTGACCTATGAAGCACGGATGCGCGTCCAGGGTTGCCGGGTACGTGTCAGACACGGTGCACGACACACGCCCGGCACGTGTCGGACACGGTTTATCCGTGTCTGACACGAGTCAACTATTTTGACTCACCCGACATGGTCAAACTCAGCCTGGACATGACTTGTACACATTTTGGTCAAAGTTTTATCACTGTTTATTTTGTATCTATTTTGTTATAGGTTAAACAATTTAATTTTTGAAAAAATTCAGACTTTTCACGACGGTTCTATCTAGAACCGCCGTTAAAAAAGTCTGACTTTACAAAACTGCGATGGAAAGTCTGTAAAGTCAGACTTTTCGCGACGGTTCTGACTTTACATAGAACCGCCGTGAAAAACCTGTAAAATCAGACTTGATCTTCGGTTGTAATTTTGTTCTAAACTTATGATATTTTATATCTTGTACACTTATTGATTGATATTTTTAGTTTATTGATTGATATTTTATAAATTTATCTATATATAATAATAAAATATTGCTTGTTGTGTCTCCGTATCCTAATTTTTTGAATTTTTCCGGGTCCCGTGTCTGTGTCCGTGCATCATAGATGGTGACTTCTCATAAGGGTGTTGTTATTCTTTTACTCTTAATTTGATGGGATATCATGCATGCTACAACAACCCTACAAGTGTTCACTCTTTAATAAGGGTGTTGTTATTCTCCCCTCATTCAGGAATATCTTTCTTTTTGTCTTTTGCTTAGTTGTTGTGGTACTATAAGTTATGTCACCTAAGTCCATGTAACATTTTCTTATTAATATACAACATCAATCTTGTAAATGATTATAACTAGACTTGAGCCATATGCAACCATCATATATAATTTTCAGCTTTCTCATAGATACATATGCAAATTTTGTACAAGGAAACCTTGACAGGATTAGAATTATAAATTTTAACTTAATTTTAGTGGCTTATATAAATTATAATTGTAAATTCACATACACTGTATGTTAATGGTGTTTTATCATAAGGGTGTTGTTCTCTTACTCAACTTGATGGGATATCATGCATGCTACAACCACCCTATAAGTGTTCACACTCTTTAACAAGGGTGTTATTCCCCCTCTCGCACTTAATTATTTTCTTTGTTTTTTACACTCCTTGCTGAACTTATTCCTTGTGCTCTTGCACTCCTTGCTGGTGATTCACTTATTTTTCTATCACCTTATATAAACTCAAGTACCCACATGTTACTGTTAGCCCAAAGGTCCATCTGATGTGAAACATGGACTCTATAGTGTGGTATATCAGTGATAGATCTGAACTCGCAACGTTTCACCAAATAATATGATTTTCTGTAGGAAATTAACTAAAACAAATAATGTGATCAGATAGGTGTAACACCAGAGAAATTTTGAATTTTTATCTGATTTAAATTCTGAATTTATTTAAATTCATAATTAATTTGTTTTGATGTTATATTATCATTATTTGCATAATTTTGAGTGTTTGGTGAAGATCCTAATTTTTGGGATTTTTTTGTTAATTTTTGGATTAATATATGATTAGTACCAATCTTAATTGTTTTTGGATTTAAATAAATAAATAATTAATTATTTAATATATTATTTGGTGGGCCCCTCATGATGAGGTGGCATAGTAAGTCACTATATGAGGCGGCATAGGAATTGTGTAGAAGGATTTTTTTGGGATTAAAATGTAAAAATCCCTTTCATTTTTGCAATAAACCCTCCCCTCCCTCTTTTTCCCTCATTCACTCCCCCTTGCCCCCTCCTTTATGACCTGCCAATACATCAAGAAAAGAAGATAATGAAAGAGAAGAAAGAAAGAGAATAAGAAAAAAAGAAGGAGATGGCCAAGCTTGGAGTCACAGTGGGATGGCTCTCTTCATCAAGTGCTCATCATCCTCATCCTCTCTCTCATGCCTAGCAAGGAAAGTTCTTCTCTTGCTTGCTTCTCCCATGTGGGATGCTTGGGTATATAAAAAAAATGAGATTTGTTTGCATGCTTGAGTTTATCCTTTATTTCATCTATCATATGAGGTTGGATTTGAATGGGAATTTTTGTGTATTGTAAACTTGTTATATAGGATCATATCAAAATCTGAGCACTATTAGACCAGTAGATTATTTGTTATAATTTTTTCAAAGTTGAAGTTCTATCTCAATCCAGAGATAGAAATCAGAATTTGATACCCTTGATTAAAATTATGATTTTTTATATGTTATTATGGTTGGATATTTATGGGATTTTTTGTGCATATAGTAGACTTATCATGTTAGAACATATCCAAATTTGAGATTTATTAGACTGATAGATTATTTATTGTGAGTTTTCAAAGTTGAATTGAATCTCAGTCCATAAACAGGATTCAGTTTAGAAACTCTGATTTCAACCCTTGTTTTCATTTATCAAATAATGTCATATTCTTATGAAAATTTAAATGCATATAGTAGGCTTTCCATTCTTGATGATATTTAAATTCGAGATTGATTGGGCTTGTAAATTATTTATTATAATTTTTCAAAGCTGGGTTTAAGCTTCAGCCCAGGCTGAATCTTAATCGAGATACTTGAACTTCAACTTAGAGTTTTAATTATCATATGATGTTTGTTTCTCATGCGTTTTAGACATTGTGTGTTACACAGTATGTACGTGCACTGAGGACTTAAGTATATGTGCACATGTATGAACACGTGTAATTTAATTTATTGATGCATTATTAACATTTCAGTAGTATAAAGCATGAGATGTTATATATTGATGCATGTTAACATATAACTAGACTACTCGCTTTTTGTGTTCATTCTTGTCTATATTGCACACTTGCACGAATTGAACTTAAGGGCGTATCCCGATACAACATAAGGTGGGGAAGTCATTACCCTCTCTTAGCCCAAAAATCACCTCCCCACTCTCACAGCCTAAGCTTAAATAAAACTTGCTAGACGTTAGCCCCTAGAGAGACATCTCAGACTCATTAAGAGATTGACCTAAGGAGGAAGTTAATTAGAATTTGACTGTTGTCAAATCGATGTCAAAGGTTGGGGATTGAAAGGCGAAATCTCGAAAAACAGTGGTTTGGCATAATTAGGCCCTTTGCTCCGACACGGATACCTCCCATTGGTATTACCCCTACCTGGCCGATTAACTTGTGGTCATATTGCTGCAATGTACCTCCCATGATAGTCTAACCTGTTATGAGTCGTTTAGGTCTAGGTCAACCTTAGAATATGCTTGTTTTTTTGTAAATTTTCTTTCTTTGTTTGTTTTCTCTTTTTTGTTTGTGATTACTGTGATAAAATGAAATATAACCAAAATTTTTTCAATCAAATGAATCCATTTTTCTCCCCGACCTCATTTGACTCGGATAACTCCAACCCGACTATGTACAACATGAATCAACCATATAGGCTGGATTGGGTTTATCTGACTCAATATGACCCATACCCCCAATCTTATGACCATAATTTTCAAAGTAATTTTCACTCTTCATAGAGTCTATGGGGATTCACCTCCCTCGAGTCAAATTTTTAACCACCTGGTCCACAATTTTCACAATATTCATTCCCTAATTTTGATTCATATACTCTTTTTCCTGTTTCACAAATCGAAGAAAAATTCGATTTGAAAAAGAGTATGAAAGCTATGCTTGAGTCCCAACAACAAACTCAAAACTTGCTCAATTCATAATCCTTCCCACATCAAACTTCATATACTCCTTTTCTAGAATATCCAATTGAAGAAAAATCTGAGTTAGAAAAGAGTTTAGAAGTCTTTTGTGAAATAGCGTAACAATTTCAAAACATGTTGGACTCATCATTTCAACCAAATTTTCAAGAGTCATACTCCTCTTTTTCAGTCTCACCGATTCAAAATGAACAACCATCTGTCCTGAAATTGAGTATGGAACTCTTGCGTGAATCTGAGCGACGAACTCAAATCTGATACACTCATAATTGCACCACAATTTTCAAAACCAAACTCCATACTCACCTTTTCAAAAAAATCCGATTTCACAGAGTATGGAAGATATGATTCAGACTCAACATATGGTCACCCAGTCCATTCACGCACAAGAGAGGCAATTGGCCAACAGAATTACATATAGGAATGAGGAAACTCGACCTATCACTCGTTGACCGATTTCAGTATCTCTTACCCTATTGATGCGACCCAAATATCATATCATTTTGGAAATCAAGATTCGATTTTGTCATACTAACCTGAACTTAACCAAAATCAAATCTTGACATTTTGGCAAGTTATCCATTTCTTAAAATTGAACTTGAAGATGAATGTGAACCTGAGCTTCAATTTAACGATTCGAGTCCAATCCTTGAATCAATATCGACTTCTGTAGTGTTACTTAAACTAACATTCTTGAGCCACTTTTGATTCCCATAATTCCTGAACTTAAATCAATCATTTCACCCATTCACATTCCTTCCGTGGACGAAAATCAAGATTCAATTCCATTACATCCATTTGAACTTGCCAAATTTTTGAGAACCGCTTTGATATTTTGGCAAGTTATCCTTTTCCAGTAATTGAACTTGAGCATGAATGTGATCCTGACTACAAGTTGGTAATTTCATTTCACTTTTTGATTCAATAATGAATTCGGTATTACCAGATTTTTCATATTCCGAAGGCAACATTGAATTCTATACCAGTATACCGTGAAATTGAATCACCAATATTTTATGATCACATTCCGTTAATGGGGAAAGTGTGTAAACATCAATTCTTTGGTTTGGATCCCATTTTTGAACCTATTTTGACTCCCACTTTTGAATCTCGACTTGATCTAAGTCAAATTCCCGAGTCGGTATTAGTTCGTGTTTTGTTTGAGCCCAAATCAATCATCTTTCACAATCACAGTTTTATTGTTGGACAAAAGTGTTGAACAAAATGACTCAAGAATTATTTTTGAAAATCAAAAATTGGATGGGGATAATTTTTTCAATAAACATTATATATTTTTACAATATTTTAATGGGTTGATTAGAGAGGTCACTGGTGGGTTCCTACGAATTCCATAATTTTGGATTGAGCCGCATTTCATGGGCCAATCAGACCTCCACCGGAACCACCACCCTGAGGTAATTTTTCTTTCTCTATTTGTTTCATGCATATACACATTCACGATACATTGAGGACAATGCATGAGATAAGTATGGGGGAGGGTTCACTAACATAGTTTGTTTTAAATTTTCTTTCTTTTACACTTCTTTTTAAGAAATTTTTAATTTTTTCTTTTGTATAGAAACCCTTTTCTTTTTTTACAAAATTTTTTGAAATAAAAGAAATAGTTTTTTTTAGAAGGTTAAGATTATCTTAGGAATTAAGGAGACCTAAAATTATAAATTCTAAAACCGAGTCAAAATAATAGATTTTATTTAAATTTTAGGATAAGGAAGTAAGATTAGAAAGATAATTTGATCTTGAATTTTTGCCTTAGATATATGCACTTCACGCTTACATTATTTTTGGGATTGAAACAAAGACTAAAAATACCATAAAATAATATAAAAATAAAAATATAATAATAATAAAAATTACTTATTGAAGCTAGGTAATTATGCCTTGGGAAGCATGATTATTCACGCCTAAAACAGTGAACAAAAACAAAATAATTCCTTTCAGTTTTGTGGCCTTGTTTACTCGAGTCCTTAAGCCCGAGGGATGTTTTCTCATCTAGTACCCTAAAACCATTTAGTTTGGGAGTCACCGGCTAAAGGCTCATTACCCGAGTAGACTAGAAAGCCTAAAATACTAAGAGAAGAAAAAAGAAAAAATTGATATAAATAAATAAAATGAAAGTTAGAGTTGATATCTCATAAATCTTCACTGTTCACGAAGTGCATACTATCTAAGAGTTTTATGAAAGATCAAAGAGTCAAAACCCTTACCTTTAATTGATAACAAGAACTTGCATCTAGACTTAGTTTAAGGAAGAATAATGTCTGGTTAACCTATAACCTTGGATCACTTAGATTTTCGCAGAAATATTTTAACACTTTTCTCTATTATAAAACGCGTTTTAAAAATACTAACATTTGATTTTTTTTCTTTATGGATTTTGTGGGTGTAATTCGCTGAAAACCCTCAGGAGACAAAACTCCTCCTCTAGGAAAAATCTAGAGGTTTAACGGCTTGTTGCACACGCTCAGTGCAATCGCGTCACCTGTGAAAGTGATATAATAATTTTCTTAGTTTTTCTGTTTTTGCTCGAGACGAGCAAAAGATAAGAGTGGGGGGGTCTGATTAGTCTCTAAATATGCATATTTCATACCACATCTTTACATTTATTCTATATAAAATTCTTTTAATAATAGCTTTCTTGTATGTTTTTAGGTCCATGACATGAAATGAAGAAAAAGCCCAAAAATCCCATTTATTTGGTGATTTTTAGAGTCTAAATATAGCCATTGACTTTGGAAGCTCATTCTGCTGTTGGGAGCAGAAAACAAGGAACTAACAGTTATACAAGTACAAGGAGTACGACGACAGTATACACGCTGCGGCGCTGTGCGGGTGGCAGCAGCATGGCCGCGAAAACACGGCAAAAGCCGCGAATCCGCGGCCATGTGGGCAGGCCACGTGTCATTTTTCAATGCGTGGTCTTGTATTGCTTCCCTGGGTCTCCTGTATTCTATAAATACCCCAGTTTTGAGCATAATCAAGAGGAAGGTTTTTAGGGTAGTTTCTGGAGGGTGACACTCTATGAAAAGTTCTCTCTTTATCTCTACTTGTTTATCCTCTCTTTACCTCTTTACATGTTTAGCTTTTTCTCTCATAGCAACTAACCACTAACTTGCTAACTCTTTACTTGGTAATCCACATGAACCTATTAGCCTCTTCTTGGCCTTGTTCTTGCAAGAGCCATTGATGGCTCATGATGATATATTCTAATACTCTAACATCTAACTCTCTAACAAGCTAGCATTACTTTATTCTATGCATGCTCTATTTTAGTTTTGATAGTTTAAGTGTAGCTTACACTTGTTTATTTGAGTTTGGATGTGATAAATAATCTTATGCGTCATGCTTTGAAAAACTCTTGAATCAAGGCCTAGTGATGGCCAAGGATACATGTGAGACAACTATTGTAGGTCATTTAGAGGGAGGTGAATAGGTAACTAGCTAATCTAATGTCAATAATGCGAAATTAAAACTATTATGCAAACTAAAACTACACACAATGTATAACTAAAGAGTGAAGCCAAATTCCGGTGAAGGACTCTGAACTTTCTCCTCAAAATTCCTTTAGACTAAGAGATGAGGTAACATTGTGACTCTCTTGGTTAAATACTAGTGTGAGCACAAATACAATATCAAGCATGTAATTAATAGGCGAGGAATAACAAGCATGCAAGATATCAAACACCAAGCAATAACAATTAAGCACAAGTTATATCAAGCATGTAGGGATGTAAACAATATAATAGTATGCAAGATATAAAACACAAGTGAGTTGAGAGAGATGAGCAATCGCAAACACGGGAGAATTGTTTTAAGGTTCGAACCACTTGCTCTACGTCCTCGCCTTCACCACTATAAAGGATTCCACTATAAACGATCCGCAAGATCACTCGATGCCTCACGAACTCTTGGACCGCTAGTCCCTCACTTGTTCTCACAAGAACAACACACGCGAACTCGCAAGCTCGCCGAGGCCGCAACCTCTACAATTTCTCTTCAATACAAGGGTGGAACACTTGTGATCACTTCTCTTGATCACAAATAACTCTCACATATAAGGATCCTTAGAGGATGTATATAACAATAGATGGCTCAAGCTTATGTGAAAAAACTGGATAGATTTTGTGGTGGAAAACTCAAGGAAATGCTTTTGAAAACTCAAGAGAATTGCTCTTGAAAAACTCTCTTTTGGATATGAAAATGAAGCTCTAAAACTTGTAAAGAAACTCTGTAAAGAGCTCTTGAAAACACTTGAAAAAATCTTTCCCATAACTGGTTAAAAGACCTCATTTATAGAGGCTATTAAAAACTAGCCGTTAAGGCCAGTTTTGACCTGTCGGTCGTACCGGCCGGTTGACCGGCCAACGGTCATTTTTATGTCCATATGGGTTGCCGGTCGACCGTTCCCAGGTCACAGAGAGATCTCTCTGTCGGTCGACCGTTCGGTCGACTGGCACCCAACGAGAGTTGGGTGATGCCAGTCGCTCGGTTGACCGAGCCAAGGGTATTGGGTGCGTGCACGTATCTGTGCACGTCAGTCGACCGCTCGGTCGTTCGACAACAGCCCAAATGCAAAATGTTAAGGGTTAAAATTCTAACTTTAAAAACCCATAAAGATTTTATTTAAATCCCATAAATTCATAAAAATAGGTTCATTGAAATACTTTGAAGTACAAATGTGTGATAAAAAATCAACACATATTACAAACAATTTGAACTATTTTTGAGGTATAGAAATTTAGGCTTAAATCAAAAATCGTATTTTTCAAAAATAAACTTCAAAATGAAAAACTGATTTTTTTTCAAAACTTATACAAATACAAAAACAAGATATTTAAACACTTTTGAAGTATAGTGTGTATGAAAATGATCCAATACATATAATAGATGAAATATACTTGTTTTTGATAGTAAGCTCTAAAATAGGCTTTGATAAATACAAACCTTAAACACATGATATAAACATATCTAATTAAGTTTTAAATAATATGAAGCAATAATGTGTATGGATGAAATCCAATACACATAAATTATGTAAACTTGTTTTGATGAAATCTATTCATGAAACATAAAGATGTATTCTTTGAAACTCAACCGGTTAAACCGAAATCAAGACTATTTCTTATGAAAACAATATGTAAATTTTTTTTTTGTGTGTGTATGAGTTTGAACAATTCACAACTAATCTATCTTTTACATTTTATCTAAAAACAAAAATCTTAAACTTACAAACTCGGACTCAAGTCTTCCTCTTGACTTGAACCAAACTTGATCCATGAGTTAGGCTCCTCTTTAAGTACTTGATGCGATCGTGAAGCGCGAGCTCTTGAATCAACACGTGCTAGCTTCAAAACTTGACTTCGAATCTTTTGTTGAAGCTAAACGCCGACTAAGATCTTAATAAATATCTGAAACTTAATAAAAACAAAATAATTAGTATTATAACTACATGAGTTAATCATCATCAAAACTAGAGTGATGGGCCTTTGGGCCAACAATCTCCCTCTTTTTGATGATGACAAAAGAATTGAGAGATTTATATGTGAATGGATTAAAGATAAGCTTCATAGAAGCTCTCCCTTAACTTATGCATAGCAAAAATATATAGATATTCAATAAAGCACATAAATAAAATATTAAACAAACATAAACAAATATGCATAAACAACAAATTTAAACATGCATATATAAACTCTCTCAATTCTTCTCCCCCTTTTTTGTCAACTCATCAACAAAGGGGTGAAGAAAAACAAACAAGATAAAAGTAAATGCGATATAAATTCATGAAAAGGAGAGACATTAACTCGCCCTGCATACATGCATTACATGAAGGGATGGCTAAACCCTAACCCATATAAGCATAATATACAATGCATAAACGGAGATGTTAAGCCCCTTACACACGTGTACTATTTAAGAAAAGAGGTCAAACTCTTCTTTATATAAAATACACTCAACATGAATCTATACATAGAGGAGATGTTAAGCATGCATATAAACAATAGATATCAAAGCAAATTTTGAAAAACAAATTTTTGATACCACTTAAAACAAAATTTGAAACTACTTGTAATCAACAAATAAATTTTTATACCACATGTAGGTGACAAAACAAATGTTGATACCACTTATGGATAAACATAAATATTATCTTATAGCTAAATTTCACCTTCTTCTTGTCCAGAATACCGTGTTCACCCAATTTCATGTTGCGGGTAGATGCACCTTCTAATGATCCCTTTTTTGCTGGAGCTTGCAAAGACTTTTCTCCTCTGTGTCCGAGCCTTATCTACCAGACTTGTGTGCGAAAATTATCTGAAGAAATAGAAGTCTCCAACTGACCTGTAACTGTACTACCCTTCAAGTAGTAGAGATTGTTCCGGCGGACGCCCTTCATAACCACCATTGAGCCTTTGGTCGTCTTGAGAACACCATCTCGTATAGATACCACAAGACTCAATGTTTCCACAGTGCCAACTGAGCTAAGATTCTTTTTTGAGTTGAAGTACATACCTCACTTCTTTCAATTCTCGTACTATCCAATCATCCATCTTAATATGGACTGTTCCTATCCCTTCTACATTACATGGATGATTATCACCCATGACAGTGAAAAACCATTTAGCTTCTCAAAGCTAGAAAATCAGTCCCTATTCAGGCACACATGATAGGTATCTCCTGTATTTAAGATCCACTCAGCATTATCTGAGTAACCAATAGTAGGAGTAGTAACAGAAAAAAAGAATATCGATGAGTCTGAGTCTGATCTATCTGCTTGTGAAGTAATGGCATGAGTACTGACCACCTGTGTGAGATTTGCCTCGGTCTTTGAATCTTTCTTCTTACCTTTGGCCTTCGGATAATCAATCTTCCAGTGCCCTAGCTTCTTGCATAAGGCGCACTGGTTCTTCTTCTGATCTCTGAAACCTGATCTGGACTTCGACCTTTCCTGATTACCTCTGCCCTTCCGATTGGAACTCCTACCTCTTACCGTCAATGCCTCTGCTGTTGTGCTCCCTGAAGAAGACACTCTGTCCTGCCTTCTTACTTCATAATTCACAAGAGCAGCAGACACTTCATTGTAGTTAAGAGATTTTCTTTCATTGATCAATGTAAGAGTAAAGGTCTTATACTCTTCTTCAGGAAGAGAATTCAAAAGAATTATCGCCTTATCCTCTTCATCGATCTTCACATCCACATTAACCAGGTCTGTAAGAAGCTTTGTGTAGATATTCATGTGTTCGTCTACACAGATTCTCTTCTTCATCTGGAAACGATAAAGCCTTCTCTTCAACTGCAACAGTGATTCGATGCTATTCGTCAGATGCTTTTTCTCCAGGATCTCTTACAGTTGCCTAGCAGATATTTCATGCAACACATGATACTTGATGTCTTGTGTCAAACAAGACCTGATCAAGCCACACGCCGTCCGGTTCATCTTGTCCCAATCTTTTTTAGTAGTAGAATCAAGTGTTTCATCTAACCGTAGAGTGTCTTCGAGGTTTGATGCTGTCTCACATCTCCATAAACCGTAGTTGTTCTTATCGTCAAACTTCACCACATTAATCCTCAATGGATGTGGATTCATGAATTTCACCGTAGATGTACTATCTCCAGCCATCTTCTCAACTGATTCCTCAAAGCAATGCGAAAGCAAACGGATTAGATCAAATAACTAGATAAGATAGGATCTTTATCTCAAAGCGAAACCCTCGAAGAGTTTCCGAAACGATCTACTCCTCGGAATTGATTCCTCGAGCATCCAAATGTCTGTTTTGAGATCGACACACGATCCCACAAACAGCCCCAACACTGCTCCGAGATCGACACATGATCTCCGCCAAACAACAACCAATGCTCTTGGAATCGACACACACGATCTCATGACGAACCTGGAGATGCTCTGATACAACTTGTTGCGCGCGAGGCAACAACCAATGGGAATCCACTAATAGAGATAGACGCGCCGGAGAAGTACCTACACTACAAGAACAAAGAAATAAGAGAGAAAGTAAGCCAACACAATATTTAACGAGGTTCAGCAATTTGCCTACGCCCTCGGGG
>JAVJIF010023216.1:0-62045 GCA_038442645.1 Agave tequilana
ACGCGAGTCTACATGATTTTTCGGCGAATCTACATCCCAAAGCAGGATTTAAAGCGAAGCTGAACTCAACCATCATGGCGAAGTTCATACTCCACACTCCACCGATTAAAGCAGTTCAAAGTATTTCGAAGTCTGAGCTATTGTAGACTTTCGAAAACTTTGAAGGGGGTCTTGTTGACACTTAAAAAAGACAAAATTCTTATTGGTCCGAACAATGTCTAAACTGTGTTGACATTTACAAAAGACAAGTGACAGACGAGCTGAAGACCAGTTTTCACCCATCTCCGAGGGACAAGGAAGCAACTTGGACTCCACTGATCCAGCAAGCAGACAGTGAACCTGGATTGTTTCTAAACAGACCTCAGCATGTCTAAGGTGCTAGCACTTAGCATCGCATGAGCCCAAAGGGATAGCCTCGCTTGAGAGGCTAATATCACTCGACTTCGCCTCGAAGCCATCCAAAGCCTCGCCAGGAAGCTAACTCACAACTTCGCCATAGAGGACTTCCAGCTCCGCCAAAGAGTCTCTTTTCGGACTTCGCCAAGAAATTGCCTCTAGCTCCGCTACGAGCTCAATGCGGGCAGCTCCGCCATTGGTCTGCTATGGTCAACCTTTGACCAATCAAATCTCCGGATGAGATCGGATCCAATCAGATCAAATCCAATTAAGATCAAATAAAGATCAAATTTGGCAGTTGATTGCCACAATCTCTTGACTCTCCTAAAACGAGTAAGAAGATCAGAGAAAATCCTCCAACGATATGGAAAGGATCAAGAAGATCAACCGACCTACCAATTCTAGCTTCGCAGAAGCTGATCTTAGCCTCACAGCAAGGCTACTTTCCGGATTCAAACAGATTCGATTCAATCTGTTTCTATATTTTCAAGGGACGATTATACCCTGCTCTCCCTATAAATAGCCCATCAGGGGTACAAGGGAGAGGGCGGATTTTCTGAGAAGACTCCACAAGCAGAGACTTCTTCAAAAAAAAGCACCGTGTGCTCTCGAATTCAGAGATCTTTTAGAGAATTGCTTTCTCTATACAGGGTGTTGATACCCTAACGTCGTCCTTCCTCTCAAGGAATCTCCGGAACCAAGCGAGAAGGAATTCCTAATTGAAGGCGATTTTGAGAAGCAGCAAGAGGGTTCTACCAACCTTCTATTCTCTGATTCCCGGAACCAGGCGAGAAGGGAATCTCATCGCTCGCATCGTCAAAGGGACAAAGTGGTCGCGCGCTGACCAGACTCCTATCGGCACACTTCTCCAGAATCTCTGAGGAGATCTACTTGTAATCTTTTTAAGAATACTTGTAATTTAGCTCCTCAACCCCTTTTATTGTAAGTTTTCCCCTTTGCAAATACAATGAAAAACAGCTGAGAGATGGTAGATTTTAACACTGAAGTCTCATCAAATGTGACATGCCTACTCAACACGATCTTCTTATTTTCGGAGTCCCATAACCTGTAGCCTTTTATATTTTTTCACACCCAAAAATACAAACTTCTTTACTCGCGAATTCACCTTACCATCTTTGGCACTGAAGTAGGTCGGACTTTCAAATTCCCGCAGCAAACCATGATCTTGAGCAGCTTTCCCAGACTAAATTTTCAATGGAGTTTTACCTCCTATCGCAGTCGATCCATTTATGAGATGGCTAGCATACGCAATCGCCTCAACCCAAAATGATTTGTCTAATCCTGCATTAGACAACAAACATCGGACCTTCTCCAGCAAGGAACGGTTTACTTCCTTAGTCAACTCATTTATACCTTCTGTGAAGTGAGTACCAATATCGGTGTCTGGCCAAATCGTAGGAATTGGTTCATGTCTCTTTCAACATTACCAATTTGTAGCTTCTTGATCTTCCTACCTATCTGCTTCTCCATTCTTCCTCTCCACTTCACCAACATATTTAGGGCTTTACACCTTTGTCTTATGGGATATATCCAACAATGCCTACATAAACTATCAATAAAAGAGACAAAGTACCTGTGACTTCCAAGTGATGCAGTCTTAACAGGTCCCCAAACGCTTATGTGAAAACAATCAAGAAGACCTTCTGAGCGGTGAGTACTGGTGCTGAATTTCACCTTCTTCTTGTCCAGAACGCTGTGTTCACTCTTCAAGTTGCAGGTAGCAGCACCTTCCAATGATCCCTTCTTTGCAGGAGCTTGCAAAGACCTTTCACCTCCATGTCTGACCTTCACCTGCCAGACCTTTGTGCAACCATCATCTGAAGAAGTAAAAGTCTCCACCTAACCTGTAACCGTACTACCCTTCAAGTAGTAGAGATTTCTCCGACGGACGCCCTTCATAATCACCATTGAGTCTTTGGTCATCTTGAGAACACCATCTCGTATAGATACCACAAGGCCCAATGCTTCCAAAGCACCAATAGATATAAGATTCTTTTTGAGTTGAGGTACATACCTCACCTTCTTCAATTCTTGTACTATCCCATCTTCCATCTTGATACGGACTATACCCATTCCTTCTATATTACACGGATGATCATCACCCATGACCGTGTAACATCCATCTAGCTTCTCAAAACTAGAAAACCAGGCCCTGTTTGGGCACACATGATAGGTGGCTCCAGTATCTAGGATCCACTCAGCATTATCTGTGTAGTTAACAGTAGGAGTAGTAACAGAGAGAGAATACCGATGATTTTGAATCCGATCCATCCGCCTGTGCGAGATTTGCCTCGGTGTTTGACTCAATCTTCTTACCTTTGGCCTTTGGGCAATCAACTTTCCAGTGCCCTAGCTCTTTGCACAAGGCGCACTGGCTCCTCTTCAGATCTCTGAAGCCTGATCTGGACTTTGATCTTCCCTGATCATCTCTTCCCTTCCTATTAGAACTCCTGCCTCTTACCACTAATGCCTCTGCTGTTTTATTCCCTGAAGAAGACAGTCGGTCTTATCTCCTTACTTCATAACTCACAAGAGCAGCAGACACCTCACTGTAGTTAAGGGATTTTCTTCCATTGATCTATGTAAGAGTAAAAGTCTCATACTCTTTCCTAGGAAGGGAATTCAATAGTATTACCACCTTATCCTCTTCATTGGTCTCCACATCCACATTAACTAGATCTGTAAGAAGTTTCGTATAGCAATTCAAGTGTTCATTGATGGAGCATCCTCTTTGTATCTGAAAACTATAAAGCTTACTCTTTAACTGCAACCGCGATTCTATACTTTTCGTCAGATACTTCTTCTCTAGGATCTCCCACAGCTGCCTCGCAGATGTCTCATGCAACACATGATACTTGATGTCTTGTGTCAAACAAGACCTGATCAAGTCACACGCCGTACGGTTCATCTTGTCCCAATCTTCTTCTGTCGTTGATGCGCGCTTCTTCTCCAACCGTAGAGTGTTTTCGAGGTTTGATGCCGTCAGCGCATCCATCACCTCACACCTCTACATACCGAAGTTGTTCGTGCCGTTGAACTTTACCACATTAATCCTCAGTGGATGTGGATTCATGGATGTAACTCCACGCGAAACCCACGAAGAGTTTTCGAAGAAATTTACTCCTTCAAATTGATTCCTCGAACAATCTACACGCTGTTTTGAGATCGAAACACGATCCCACAAACAGTCTGAACGCCGCTCCGAGATCGACACACGATATCCGCCAAATAGCAACTGATGCCCTTGGAATCAACACACGATCCCACGACTAACCTGGGATGCTCTGATACCAATTATTGTGCATAGGACAATAACCTCTCTGAGGAATCCACCAACCAGGCAGTTACTGATGCAGTTGGAGATGTACCCAACACGACAAGAACAGAAAATAATAGAGAAAAGCAATCAACACAGTATTTAACGAGGTTCGGCAACATGCCTATCTCATCGGGGCAAGGGAGAGAGATTTTATTGATTCAATAATCAATACAAAATAATACATGAGGGCTCTGGCCCTTATTTATAGCCACAGAGTCCCTGAATTTTAGAAAACCCAGATTGGATTCGATCCCAACCAGAAAAGGAATCCGAATCTCAAAAGGAAAGTCAAAACGCGTCTGCCGGTCGACCGGCCGGTCGACCGGACCCAAATCGAGAGCAGCGCTATGTCAGTCGGTCGATCGGGCGGTCGACCGCTCCTTGCCACGGTCGACCGGGCGGTCGATCGGGATAACCTTGTGCACGTTGTGCACACCGGTCGACCGGGCGGTCGACCAGGAGATTTCCTGGACTGCTTCAATGCGTCGGTCTTGCTCCTTGATTTACGATGTATGTGCTAACTTCCTCTACTTCTCTATCTCCTCTCTCCATACAGAGCTGACTTTTTTTTCTTATTTCTGGGTTAGAATGAAATCTACTCCAAAGGCTTGGGGAGCAAAACTAGTGTTGAATTTATTCGTTGACAACAATCAATCATTATATGTCCCGGATGTGTAAGCAACTACCAAATCATCGATCTATGTATCATTCATTACTTGAGTTTTCTGCCGACGTGGAGTGAATGTCAACTGCAGTGCACTGAAACGTGGAAAGGATTTTTCAATTACAGAAAGTCTGCCATCTTCTGTGGATTGAAAATTCGACCATCGATGTTTCGAAATGCTTAAGCAATAACAAATTAAACAAATTTTAATGACTAATCTGCCTAACAAAAGTGTAGTTTGGTTGATTTTTTTTTTTTTCCTATGTATGTTTGGAAAGTTTCAGTATTGCATGATTTTTCTTTCATTTCTGACAAAAATGGCAAGTATACCCAGCTTTAGTAATGAATAAAAGCAAAGAATGTGTTTTTTTTCTTTTCTTTTTTTTTTTTTTTTTTTTTTTTTTTTTTTGTGAGAGAGAGAGAGAGAGGTGGAGGAAGTGAAGGTCACAGGTGTGGTCTAAAAATAAAAGATGCATGAGCATAGATGGATAATTCACAGAAACAATTGGGTTTTATTTTCTGATTTTTTATTTCTTTTTTGTTCCTTCTCTAAGGGGCCGTTTGTTTTGTCCTAATAGGCGTAAAAGTCCGTAATTCTTAAATGACTTACAACCCAATTACAACTACGGCGTTTGTTTGGATCGTAATTTGTAAAAGATTTACGCAACTCAACTATCACTCACTTGCAACCCAATTGTCACTCACTGACAGCCTAGTTACAGTTAATTTTGTGGTCATGTAAATTTGTATTATTTTTTATGTTAATATTAATTTTTTTTAATATTTAACATTTTTAATCTTTATTTGCTATATAAAAACTTTTTAAATCACCAAATAGCCAATTAAGTGGTCAACTTTTCACTTACGACATACACATTACGACAACCAAACACTGTAAAATACAATATATTTTCCCACTTAGATTTTTATATTACCAACCAAACACCGTAAAACTTACACGCATGTAACTTATTTATAACTGTAAAAGACTTTATCAATTACGACTTATGAATACGACAACCAAAGAGACCCTAAAGTGAAGGACGTAGCATGGCATGCAATATGATTGAGATTTGAACGCCTACGTCGAATTATTCTGATAGAGTCTCCTTTGACGCGATTCTACCCCCACAACAACAGATCAATCATTTCAGCACTGCATTTTTATACAAGATTTTATCATGTTAATTAGTACAAAAACAATATACATGTAAATCTCATCCAGGACTTTTACTAATATTTTATTGAAAATTTTCAGATGTTTCCTGCCCTCCAAACTTTTAACTGTTGCAACTTGTAACTATGGTGATGAAAGTTAAAAAACTATAAATAACATGGGATATATCTTGGTGGGAGATAGTTTTCTAACAGGACATTCTTTGTGCCCTGGCAGCTCTCAACAGTAAACTAAGCCATAAAAGTTGTATTTTTCTTTTTAGTAATGAGCTTTAAAAGTGACATCAATCATGTTAATTAATCAAGCTCTCAGTTTGTCTGCTAGCTCAAACTCCACATGGAATCAGTCTGAGTCTTCTCCATGTGCAAATAATGTGGAAGAAGAGTCCATTAACATTTGTTAATTCCTTTTGTTTATGTATATTCGACGATTCTAAGTTTAAATATGCAAAGCTTAGTTTGTTTTATTAATAACCTTTAATGCTCATCTCACTTCACGGTGAAAGACAGTGCCTTTGAGCTTGTGCGATTGATCCGAGAAAGCTGAGAATTAAATTTTTTGGATTTCAAGTTTCAGCACTTCCCACATGCGTTGCTGTTCCTTCACATGGCAGGCTGAATTTTGTTTCGGTGATTTAAAAACAATTTCTCCGGTTTTTGTTCTTTTAAACTGTAGCTTTCGGAAGTGGGGATACCTTTGTTTGGGAGGTTTTACAATATTATTGACGGAAAATTTGATTTTTGTATGCACCTGGGTTGAGTAGAGACAGTCTGACGAGTAGAGCATATCAAATTAGGACAAGTTAGTGCACGTTAGAGACAGATGCGCCAGTCCGACGAGTAAAGGGTATCAAATTAGGGTGAGTTATAGGAGCACATGGAAGACCGAAGAAAACATGAATGGAGGTGATACGACAAGATACAGAGGCTAAAGGTCTCAATGAATGCGTATTGCTCGATAGGAATGAGTGGAGAAAGTTGATCCATGTGCCCGATCTGACGTAATTCTCTTTTGGTTCACGTAGCCTACCTCAAATACTATGGTGGCTTAGTTTGTTGTTGTATTTGGGTTGAGTAAAGACTGGGATAATAATTGTCCGGCCATTAGAAAGCCCTCAGCCGGCCCAAAAAAACTGTAAGAGGAGAATTGGGGCTTTGTATCTTAACGAAAAGGCCCAAAATCTAGAGGCTGGGTCTGAGATCATACTGGGCTCTGTCCCTGAGGAATAGAAGAGAGAAGAAGCCCAGTTTATAAATAGGCCCCTCTCGCGACGAATACACAACCTCGTAGGCTTGTCCAGTTTCCTTTTACCAGAAATGGATACAGCCGACTAAGGGGCTGCTTGTTTTGTAATAAAAATCGTAAAAATCTGTAATTCGTAAATGACTTACACTCTAATTACAACTAAGGCGTTTATTTGGATCGTAATTTATAAAAGACTTACGCAATTCAACTACCACTCATTTGCAATCCAATTACCACTCACTTACAGCCCACTTACAGTTAATTTTGTGGTCCTCCAAATTTGTATTATTTTTTTATGTTAATATAATTTTTTTAATATTTAATATTTTTAGTATTTATTTGCAATATTAAAACTTTTTAAATCACAAAATAATTAATTTTGTATCAATTTTTTCACTTACGACTTACACATTACAACAACCAAATACCGTAAAATACAATACACTTTCTCATTTACAACTTTATATTACCAATCAAATACTGTAAAATTTACAACTGTAAAAAATTTTATAAATTATGACTTACGAATTACAATCAATTATGACAACCAAACAGACATAAGATAGTTCTAGCAATGAGCCCATTGCAAGGTATAGAGTAACAGAGGCTAAAATTTATTTTTGAAAAAAAATGTTACGAATTTTGAAAATTACAAAAAACAATCATAAACTATTTCTTAACTTTTCAAAAAAGTAATCATCTCTTCAGATTAAGATGATGGCAGACGTGTTCGTCTCGTGATCATTCAATGCCAAAATTATTATCCTTTACTCTCCTTCAACCTCTTCGTTTATTTTCTGAAAAAAAATGTCCTCCCATTTAGCCCCACTCAAATCAAGATAGGGTTTTTTTTGTCACGTATCCTGCAAGAAGATCCAGCGAAAGGTAATATAACTAATTTTCATATACATGATGGAAAAGAGTCACTGGACTTGGCATTTGCTGATGAAATCCATTTTTCTTGTGAAAGCGAAATACGAAAATGTACCAAAATGTCAGCATACACACAAAAAGAAGTAGATTTCAATATATCTATACTGAGAGAGCCAATAATTTCAGTTTATATATATATACACACACACACTCACTTACTGTTTAATGAATTTTGGCGAAACATAAAAGCTGCAGTGTTTGTTTTTTAATTTTTAGATGAAGCTGCAGTGTTTGTTGTTCACCGGTTCAAGCTCTGATCTATCTCAAGACAGGTGCACGTGCCGACAGGGCATCTATCGCAGCTTTCAATGCATTGCTTGACTACTAAAGTTGCTGATATATTATTATGGGTCATATCGCTCATATGATATATTTTTTATTAAAATTGTTTAAAGAGAGGTTTTTTTTTGTTAATATCACATTAAGGTTGACCACTAACCTTTTAGTATTAATTGGATTCCATAATTAAAGCCTAACTGATATTATGTATGCCCAAATATAAAGTTACATTTGTATAAGGTTTAATAATCATGTGTGATATTAAGGGCCATGATGGGTGGTTTTATCACATGTGATTAATTGCAACTGTAGACCCACTTCTCTCCTCTTGAAAAGAAAACAACCCTCCTCCTTTTGTGGGGTTCCATCATTATTTGAGTTAGGGTTTGTGAAAAGAGAAAGAGACAGAGAGAAGAAGGAGTTTGCAATTAGGGTTTGCAAGGATCAAGGAAAGGTTTTGGATCTTCATCAACATACTTTCACTCTTCCTCTAATGGCTTCAGGTATGTATTTATATGTATATGCATTTGAGATTTTTCTTGAGATGTATGGATTCTAGATCCTTGATAGATGTTTTCACTATCATGAAGTATTTAAGTTTTATTCTTACATTTGGTATCAGAGCTTCGTTTAAGAATCAATACATCTCAGAATAAGGATTATGGGAAATTAGGGTTTTTTGATTAACTGTTTCAAAAAATCAAATTTTAATCATTTAATTGTAGAATTTTAAGAGGATTTAGTAGCCTTTCTTAAAATTGCTATTAATTCTATTATATTCCTCTAATTGTGCAAATTGGGATAAAAAATTCAGTAATAGAAACCCTAATTTTCATATTCTTTGGCATCAGTCGATTAAACAGAAACTGCCATTTCGATAACTGTTTCGTCGACTGTTAGTCGACTTGCCCAAAACACTAGTCGACTAGATCTCTTTCCAGAAAGTTGAGAACTCTCTGTTTTTACTGTTTAGTCGACTTGACATTTTGATTAGTCGACTAATAATGTGTATAGTCGACTAACCCTTTTCCCAAGTCGACTAACAGGTTAACCGAGAGTTGCCTTCCTGCAGGAGTCGACTAGTCTTGCCCTTGGTCGACTAACCTTTTATTTTGTAGTCGACTAATCTTTCCTCTATAGTCGACTAGACTTGACCCAAGTCGACTAGTCTTCCTTTTGTAGTCGACTTGACTTGGCCTTAGTCGACTAGGCTTACCTTGACAGTCGACTAATGGTTGTTTAAATTCAATCATAATTGTATGTTACACATTTAATGTTATGGTGTTAATATTGATTGATATTGGTCAAGTGTTAACATTGGAGTATTATGGAATAACTCAAATAAAGGATGAGAGAATATTATTGGTTAGTTTTATATTCATACGGTTTATTGATTTAGTAGTTGCCAAAGTGACCTATATTAGTAAGCCTTATGAATATACAACTACATAAAAGATTTGTCAATAAGGATGACATTAAGGTCAATAATATTCTCGATGGCGGTTCTAATTAGGAGATTGGGACTCGCCCAAAGGAGAGTCTTTTTCAAATAATTACGAACCGGGTAGGGTAGTGTAATTTATGCAACTTAATGGTGTAGAATTGGATACCCAAAGGTAACATGACTTACTGTCTAAGTGGCATAAATTATATTAGACCTACATAGGTGATAAAAGGTCTCACCTATATAGAGTGAATGCTAGATATGCTTAGGTTTCGCCCAAAGGAGAAATCAAAGTGATATCAATAATTCATCTTCATAAAATTTAAATGTTTTTGTATTGATTCGAGGCCTTAATGTGAGCATTGTCCTATTTTGTTTCAGTGAACGTTCCCACTTCCCTCACTCTCATGCATCTAGCATTCCAGCCTTGGATGGTACAAACTTTTCTGAATGGTTTGAGCATGTCTAATTCACACTGGGTGTACTGGATCTTGACATGGCTCTACTAGTTGAGAAACCTGAGGAAATCACTGCTGACAGTACAGCAGATCAGGTTAGTCATGCTAAAGTGTAACACCCCAAATTTTTAAAAATCCTGAATTAATATTCAAATCCTAGATCTAAGAGATTATACGAGATTAAGTACGGTGATTATTGAATTAATCTTTTGTAGAAATGATTTTTTTTTTCTTTGATATTTTGTGAGAAAATTTTGAGGTAAAATAAAAATTTGATAAGTAAATTTTGTGTATATAATTGTTGGTACACCTATGTATAGATACATGCCTATATATGAATGTATACAATACATCAACATATAATTGTATTTCTCTCCATGTATGCTACCCCACTAAAGACACTAAAATAAATCCTAAATGATGAGGTGGCATGAATCTAGGCAACTTGGGGATGAGAGAGAGGCCAAGTGGCATATGGCAAGTTTAATGTATTTAGGTAATTGTGTATATTAGGAAAGTGGGAGAAATACACTTAATTTCTCACCAAAATTTTCCCCCTTTCCCAGAATATCTCTCTCCCTCACGCAGCCCTCCCCCAGATCCGATTTCCTCTCTCTCTCTCGCGCCCTCAATCTCTCTCTCTCTCTCTCTCTCTCTCTCTCGCTCTCGGCAGGGCTGGGCCGCGCGAGACGCGCAGGCGGCCGGCGAGGCGCGGCGGCGGGCCAGGCGCGCAGGTTGCGCGCGGCTGGGGCCGCGGCGGTGCGGCGGGCGACGGCGGGAGGCGCAGCAGCGCGTGCGGTCGGCGATCGACATCGAAGGTGAGGGAGAATTTGTTTGATCAGATTTTATTTCAAATTCCCTCTGTTTTCTGAACAAAATTCATGGACTCAATTAAGCTGTTTGTTTCAGTTCTTCCCCATGAACACAATTAATTATTGCTGTGAAATTTTAAATTTCGAAATCATTGAAGTCTATTGTGAGAGAGTCTTAATTAGATCTGATTATTCCTAATTATTTTTGGGGATTATCTCTGGATATTGTGGATGTAAAAATTTGCTCCTGTGAGTACTTTGATCCTTTCAATAAATTGGTGCTCATGTCTCCAGCCTAGTCCTTTTCTTGGCAATTGAAATTGATAACAAGAACTTGGTTAATTGATTTGAGGTTCATAGATCATACAACTCTAGATATTAAGATTCGGTGTTGAAACTAAACTTTCCCTTTTTATCATTCCGTGGCGACATTGAAATTGGTTCAAGAGTTTAAGTGAAGGTATGTAGTTGTTGGGTTAACTTGGTGACTCAAGTTTATACTCTTTCAAGAACTGTAAAACTGTAACGTTTCATTTAGGATGTCTAATTTTCTGAAATTTCTAAGATCCTTGTAAATTATGAGTAACTCGCAGTCCACCCGTTTAAGCATCAAATGTCATTAATCAAACATTGAAAAGATCATATCTATATTTTTCTTCCAAGTTCACTTAACATGTAAATAAGAACTGCGTGGTCCATATGGTATCCATCCTAGTTGAATTATTTCAGGCTGTCAGTTTTCCAATTAAATCAGCAATAATTTCACCGAAGGGCTTATTATATACTGTTAAATCTTTTTTTTTTCCTTTTTGTTAGGAGTACGCTTGTCATTCATATTTACATGAAGGAACTATTTCTCTAACATCTAAGATTAATTATGAGATTGAGTTTCTTTACTTTCAAGCTTCTCATTGAACGATAGGATGTTTCCTATTGTGCCTACTTGTTTAGACACATGGACCTTAACACGTAGATGGTAGATTGAAATGTTGGGGGATGTACTCTGGCGATGTCCGTCATTATTGTCGTATTATACTATACCTCTGTTTTTTTTTATTCAATTGTCCTAAACTTAGGGTGATGTGACAGACATAGACTACCACACCCATGTCTTTCAACTCACTTAACTCATGCCTCGAATTACCCTTAATTATGAGCCAAGTTTCTTAATTAGCCAAGGGCATAAATTGAAACTATGTGAGGAGTTTTATATACATCGAGTTGTTACATTTTTGCGCAAGAACAGTTTTAGCCATCAGATAAGTAAACAAAGCACTTACGAAATGAAGTAAAAAGAAGCCGTGCAGAGGAAGTTAAATTATAGATTAGTCATATATAATTGCTTGGTACTAATACCAAGACCACTTTTAAAGGGTTGCCAAATAAATGAGCCACTCATGAACAATTCATATTCAGTTTCATATTTAAATTGCTCGCTTGTGGATTGTTTGATTTATGAATATATCTCATAGCAACCAAAAACATTTCTAGTTCGAACTGTAGACTTCCTTCTTTTTCTCTGAATTTTACTGTAATGATCAAGGCCCTTTGTGTCGAGGAGTGTCATTCTTGTCCATTGGAGCGGCCTAAAATTTAACCTATAGTAATTTCATAAGTATGTGGAGGCAAACACTTAAAAGCAAGTGATTCAAAGATTTAACCTCTTCTTCTTATAGCACCTATATGATTAGTTGTTGAAATTCTAAGGAATGCAAACCCCCCCCGTCAATAGCTTTCTTTTAGTGCCTTAGCAAACAAACAAATTTTAGAAGGATACCAAATCAAATCGAAGTATCGGAAATTTAAAATGTTTGCTTCACTGCTTCCGAGTCGATTTGAGTGAAACGATCCAAATTTGAACATGCCTGCGGTTAAATATCATTATCCGCTGTCGAAAAAGTTACTCCTGAAGAACATTATTCTTGGTTAGTATCAGAGATTCATATTCCATATCTTTTATGCCTATGCACTAAATAGGAAACAGTCTAGACACTTGTATAAATGAAAGGTGATAAATATGAAGCAATTTAATTGATCTCTCATTCGAGAAGCAAATTATTAAACCAAGAAAGACGTTGGTATCCTCTCCCAAATTCTATTGTCATACGCCTGGAAGCCTTATGTTCGTCTCACTGATAAAATTTCAAACGCCTGATTTGTAGCAGTGTAGCTTCGACTTGATACCTATTCAAGCTTCAAGTAATGTGATACACAATTTGATTAGACAATGTCTTCTTCCATCATAGTAAGGCCGAAAAACTTTTATACCATATCTTCCGTTAAATCTTAAAAAAAAAAAAAAAAAAAAAAATTTGAACTGGCTCGGCCTAAGCTATCTAGAATTGTGAACTAGAACCTTCAAACTAATTGAGTGCAAAAGTTAGTAGAATCGAATTAAACTTGGATATAACTAAGTGCCACATGAGATTGCGCTCGAGTCATCCTAAATTCCTATTATCAAGAGCTTTCTAATTCAAGGGAGTAAATATGTACTTTTGGTAGTACCAATGGTTAACAAAAGATGTGGTTAATGGATCCTTTTAAGAAATTAATAATCCGGGTGTTAATAGTTAAGTCGTTGACGAATATGCTCAGAAAAATGTTAAGATGGTGACATCATGAATTTATTCTCCTCTATCTAGGAACAACTAATATTGTTTATGTTTATTTTGTTGCGGGACGAATACAATGTTAAGAGACTTGACATGCTAATGAACCGAACGAGAAACCGAGGTAACATACTACCCAATATTAACATTGGTGTAAGGGTATAAATTATCACAGTGAATTCCTTAGAAACTATTTGATAACAGAGGAGTGAATGATAAATGATTGGATACGGATGGCGCATTGTTTAAATGACTTATACTTTGGTATAACTCATTGTTGGATATGGCATTGGTATATGTGTGTACTTATATATGTATTGGTTTTGGGCATTGCGTGTGGCATGCGTAAGAGGTGGGATACTGATAATGTGAATGGGCCCTCAACTTATGTAAACGAGTTGATGGATCACTAGTGTTAACTTGTAAGTTATATATGTGTTATCTACATATGTAGCGGATCATAAGTTTCTCTTTAAAAATAGAGTTGATGAGTTGAGAATCAACTGGAATAATTGATCGATACTTCATATTGTGATAAATTGATTGTTATCTGAGTATGTTCACACACACACATGTGTTGCATTCATTTAAAGGAGGAAGGGGCCGAGCGGGAGCCGGTAGGAGGGGGGAAGACGGGGTTACTGATATATTATATATTTACATATCGGAGGAAGGGGCCGGGCGGGAGCCGG
The DNA here is from genome assembly GCA_038442645.1 of Agave tequilana. Classification (NCBI taxonomy): domain Eukaryota; kingdom Viridiplantae; phylum Streptophyta; class Magnoliopsida; order Asparagales; family Asparagaceae; genus Agave; species Agave tequilana. Next base: position 14,050 of record JAVJIF010023216.1, read on the forward strand.
TAGGAGGGGGAAGACGGTGTTATTGTGTTATGATATGTTTATATACATGCTTATATCAAGGAGGAAGGGGCCGAGCGGGAGCCGGTAGGAGGGGGAAGACGGGGTTACTGTTATATTATTCATTTACATATAGGAGGAAGGGGCCGAGCGGGAGCCGGTAGGAGGGGAAGACGGAGAGTATCACATTTCATTTGAAATCTGTATGTACCTATGAATCATGTATGATATTATCCATCAAATATGTGTGAATATAGACGGGTGATGGGTTTGTATCATTCAATTACTTGATCAGGCAATAACATTTGTAGAAGTGGGAGATGATATTGTATCATCGGGATAGATAACTATATAAAAATGTGAACGTATGTTGATGCGCTTGGTGTAGGTTATATGATACACGTAGATGACACGTGCCGCGAGTATACAAGATGAATTCGCGCATAAATTAAAAATAACTGAGTATGCTATTGCAACTCATAAGGCAGGAAATCTGCGACTGAGAAACTAAATAAAGTTAAGGAGAATCAATTACTAGAAGTTGGACCTTCTCTCAGATTATATAGGTAATGGTTCAATTACTCGTTATGATATATCGCTCTTCCCTTGTTATTGCTTTTCCTTTGATCATTTTATCCATCCATACTTGCTGTAATTGTTGAGGGATTATATGCTCCTTACTTGTGTTTTCTTTCCTTGATGCTCTTTTGATTCTCTCTCACTGAGCTGTTTAGCTCACCCCCTTCCAGTTTCATATTTTCAGGTCACGAGGAGACTGAGGCCAAGCATACTTTGGTCACTTGCTAAGAATTTCTTAAGAATGAAAGTATTGCATAATGTTCATTGTAGATAATTCTTATTGTATATATTCATAGCATTAGTAGATGTGTATTATATTCTAGTAGTAGATTCTTGGATGGATTGGCGTAGAAAGAAACTTACTTGTGATATTCAGGATAAGTCAGATAAGATGATAGTGTTGCCTTATTTTATGGAGGCCGAGAGGGGTGCTCTCGGGTATATGTCATTGTATTTTCATAAGTAGGCAATGTCAAGCCGAAATTATTATTTGGAGAATAAGTTGATCTTTGTGAGCCGTAACATTATTGTGGTTGCATGGGTGATTATCAACTTTGGTTTATATGTTTGGATTGAGGATACGTAGGCTGATGTTGGCCGAAATTTTTGTGAGTGGAAATGTATTTTGGGCATATCATTATTTACAAAGGAGGTGCTGCTGAAATTTAAGGATATTGGATATGACTATGTTGATCTACCTGTTTAAAAGAATGATTATCTTAATTGTAGATTTAAGAAATCTGGGACCGTTACATAAAGCCTGGGAAAGGTCGAACAGACTCAGTCTCATGTTCATTAAGATGACCATTGCCAACAATATCAAGACTTCACTCCCTCAAACTACTAATGCATCAGAACTTTTAACTGCTGTAAAAGACTGGTTTAAATCTGCTGATAAGTCATTAGCTGGCACCCTTATGGCTGAACTAACTACCATGAAATATGATGTAGTAGAGGAGTCCAACAACACATTCTTAATATGACTGATAAAGCTGCCAAGTTAGGAACACTGGGAATGAAAGTGGATGAATCCTTCTTGGTACAGTTCATCCTCAACTCACTTCCTCCTCAGTTTGGACCATTCAAGATTCACTATAATAGTCATAAGGATAAGTGGAATCTGAATGAGCTGACTAGTATGTATGTTCAAGAGGAAGTGAGACTGAGGCAAGAAGGACATCACTCATGAAAAACACCTAGAGGGGGGTGAATAGGTGTAAGTGCTAATCTAAGAAACTAAATGCAAACTAAGTGCGCTAAATGCGGAAGCTAATGCAAATGTTGCACAAACTAATACAATACAACAAGTGTAGCCGAATTCCCCTTGCGAGGCTCTGGACTAACTCCCTTGATTCCCCTTGAAATGGGTTGAGGTGCTATGTGAAGCTCTTGTTGGATGAGTATAAGTTAGGCATACACACACAAGCAATCCAAGCAATGTGTACACACAAACAACCAAGCATATAAGAGCGAATAACAATATGAATAAATGCAAGGCAATATGAAATATGCACAACACAAGCAATTATGATATGATATGTATATGATGCTTTGCACAAAGTAAATGAGAGAGAGTTAGAGAGACAATGTGAGCAATCGCAAACAACGAGATTTGTTTCGAGGTTCGAGCACCTTGCTCTACATCCCCGCCTACACCACCGTGTAGGATTTCCACTATCTCAACTCCCACCGAGGGAACCTCTACCAAAGAGGATTTCTTACAACACTAGGAGTACCTAACTCCTCTCTCAATACAACAACCTCCACCGAGGCCAACAACCAACAATCCACCTCTACCGAAGAGGGATACGGCCCGTAGCCAACTACAACAAACACCTCTACCTAAGAGGCTCACAAATCAATCACCCGATCACCTCTACCGAAGAGGGATACTAAAAGAATAAGGGTGTACAACTTAGAGGTTTACAACAACAACCTCAAAACCTTTCTTTTCTCTTTTTCCACAAAACAAGATCCTAATAGTTTAGGATAGTATGATATGGCTCAAGTGTGGAAACTATGTGTTTTGGAAAATAAGAACTCAAAGAAAAACACTTGGGAAATTTCTTGTAAAAGATAAAGAATGAAAGCCAATACAAAAATCCCAAATTCCTATTTCTTTGATTTTTCCAAAACCATTAAAAAACACAAAGAATAAATCTTGTTAGCACTTAAAACTCTTTTAAAAACTTCTTTTTAGCTTCAGAGAATGTAAGAAAAACAGCCCAAAAAATCTTGTCCAAAAACTCCAAATATTGGGGTTTATATAGCCCCTAGAAAAATATAGCCGTTAGGCTGATGTGGCAGTTCTGACAGCCACCGGTCGACCGGCCCGGTCGACCGCCAACGGTCAAAAATGTGACTGTTGGGCACTAGCGGTCGACCGGCCCGGTCGACCGAAAAAAACAGAGAGCAGAACTCTCATCTCGGTCGACCGATCCGGTCGACCGACTACAATGTGTAGCCAGCGTGCACGATTGTGCACATCGGTCGACCGACCCGGTCGACCGGCCACTTGGTGCGGTCGACCGGTCCGGTCGATCGAACTGGCCTGGCAGGCACAGTGCAGGGCAGAAAAACAGTGTAAAATATTTTCTAAAAATCTCATAAATTCACAGTAAATCCACTAAATAGTTTTAATCAAAATAAAAACTGTTTTTCTAAAATATGTTTTTCTAAAACTTGTTTTATCATTTTATGTTAAAACATAAACATGTGATAAAAATTTCAAGACAATATATCAACATATCAATTCATTTTTGTGTCTTGCCAATTTTATCATAAACAAAACTTGTATTTTTATCAAACTTTGATTTTTCCAAAACATGAATAGAAACGTCAAAATAAGTTGTCTAAAAGTTAAAGCATGCATGTATAGAATGAAACAACTATACATATATCAATTAAAACTTGTTTTGATCACTATTCATGAAAACCAAAAACCAAACATAGAACGTGTGTGTTTTGTGCACTTGAGCATATCAACTAAACTAAGCTTTACAAATGGATCTAAAACTCTATCTAAACTAGGATACCTAAGTCTTCTTGACGATCTTCATCTTCAAGACGGCTTGGCTCCCAAACACCGTGATTCTCCAAGTGCAAAGAGTATGATCTTTAAGCTTTGGCACCGGAATCATCATGATAAGCTTCCAAACACCTCTTGTTGAAGCTAATCACCAACTAATATCCTGTTAATGATCTGAAACTTAGAAACACAAGAATATTAGTAAACATAACTACATGAGTGTTGATCATCATCAAAACTAGAGTGGAAGGCCATGGGCCAACAATCTCCCCCTTTTTGATGATGACAAAACTCATGGAGTTATATATGCATGGATTAAAGATAAGCTTCAAGGAAGCTCCCCCTTAACTCATGCATCACAATAAACATAATAGATATGCAATGAAAGCACATGATACTAAACAAAAAGCATGCATCATATCTTATTATTTATCCTTATGCATGAACTTGGATGCATGAACTTGGTATATGCAAAAACACAATCATGCATATATGAAAACAAAACTCAAATTCTTCTCCCCTTTTTGTCAATCATCAACAAAGGGGTAATCAAAACCATAAATAAAACGAGGGGTAAAAATCTTTTCTTCCCCTTTATGTCAAACAAAACAATAAAAGACAATGTTCTCCCCCTTTTTGTCTAAAACAAAAACAAAGTCAATAAGGGGTGACTTTAAAAACATGATATCAATTGAAAATCATCATCGTGAAAACAATCGATACCAATTGAAATTAAACATAAATCTTGAATTCTTAAACATGAATCTTGATACTAAAAGTATTCAAAACAAATTTTGAATTTCTTAAATATGATACCAATTGTAAATATTTTACCAATTGAAAAGATTTTACATAGAAACATTGATACCAATTGTAAGAATTGTTCATTAAAAACATATAATTTGATGTTGATATCATATGTTCAAAATAACAACTTTTAATCATAAAGAGTGGGAGTACAAATACCAATTGAAAAACAAAGTCAAATTTTCTCCCCCTTTATGAGATACAAACTAAAGACATGCATAGTCTTGATAACAATTTAAAAGTAATCAATTTAAACAAAATTGAAACTCAAGCACTAGCATAAACACAAACATATATATGTATGAAAGATAGATACTAATAGAAATTGATATACTTGGAATTTAAAGCATACATACATACAAAACATATATGAGTATACAAGAAGATCAAAATGATACCAATTGAAAGAGTTCAATGATACCAATTGACATAACAATAAATTCAAGTGTATACATCATATTATCTACCACCCAATCATAATTCAAGTTTAAAGATTTTCAATTTAGGGCATACATGAACATGATCTCCCATCCTACCGCCCTTGATGGTAGGGGTTTTCAAAAATAGATTTGAAAATTAGGTTTAGTTTGAAAATCACTACCAAAAGAAGAATACGAATTAGTTAAAATGGAAAAACTTGTTAACTAGTACGAAATCCTTCAAGCAAGGAATAAAACAAAATTATTTTTCACAACATGAAATTCACATCATATCAAACACTCAAGTTCAATTAGGCAAAAATAAGACTCATGAAAAACAAAACATGAGCAAGCAATAGATGTGAGTGTACAAATAAAGTGTGAATATCATAATCATGAAAATATTTTCATTAAGCTCAATTATTCCTTAAAACTCGAAAATCATCAAAACTATCTAATCTTCAAAGCATATGTATGTCTAATACAAACTATAGTATACATACATATCCAAAACATAACGAGTCCACAAAATATATGCATTAAGGCACGTGGCTCAAAAAGGATACTCATGTATAGTCAATAGTTTGGATAAGATGGACATATACATGAAGTTAAATACACAATCATAAAGTAAATTCAAAAAATGAGAATACAAGTTTAATATGTATGAATCATCAAAACTAGACTATATTCACACATCTAATGGGAACAAATAAGCATTCAACCCAAACATACATAGATTTATTTGTGTCCCATTATATGTACAAATATGAATCCTAGTCTTAATGAGAACTAACATCTAAACATGTAATCAAATCATTAAGCACAAGACAAACACGAATATCATTTTGCTAAAACGAAACTCACACAAATTCATCAAAATTCTTTTATTTGTAAAAAAGCTTCTAGGTATATGTATGATTCATCCAAATCTAACAATGTACATACATATCCCAATCACAAACGAGTCTATTAAAGTAATTGCATGAAGGCAAAAGACTCGATGGGTATACATGTATATTTATTAGGTTTGAAATCAAAATACATATACATGAAGTAAAAACATGAAAATAGGCATAGCAAGTAAAAATAGAAGAAACATCAATACTAGCTTATACATGTGTATATAGTGGGTACAAATGAGCATGAAGTGCAAACATATAAAAGTCAATTTGTTCTCACTATGTGTACATGCATACATGCAAGTTTTGATAATATCCACATCTAAACTAGTTTATACCACATGAAGTACAAAAACTAGATAAAAATCATCATGAAGAAGCTAAAACATGATTAATATGTAAATTCACATGTATTAGATTCATGATGTACATTATAGCTAAACAAAAGGTGAGAACACTAATTATGGGTTCATATAAGCATGTGTGTCTCAAATACTATATATGTATGTCAAGGATCTAATAAACATGGAATGAACATACTAATCCATAGACATCAAAAACATGCTATAAAACAAATGAATATGAAAGCATGTAAATAATAATGAGGAGTTTAGGAATCGTTACCAAAGCCTTAGAAGGCAACTTTCCTTATCTCCAAAACATGGTGGTCCTTTCCACCAACTCTTCCCTTGAAAGTGATGCATCCAATAGATTTTCTTTAAGTGCGGAACGCATCCACTCCAAGGTGTCATCACTCTCACGTCATGTGAGAGCCCACACCTACATCAAAAATAGGAGGGGTGGTCTTTGGTACCCATATCTTCTTGGGTCCATGGGGGTTAGTACCTTCTCTAACCCAAACAAAATTCTTTGCTAAATTAGGAGTATGTAATCTATCATAACAAAATTAGCAAGGTGGCCCTTACGTCCACAATGTGTACATGAGTACACATGAGCATACATGTGTTGATGGTGTCCGTGAGGAGCATGTGTATGCCGTGGAGGGTGTGCATGCATAGAAGTTGGAACTTGTTTCTTTCGAACCAAGGTTTCCAATCGTGAGTGGTTCATGGCACATTGGCTCATAGTGGAGCCCAAACAATCCATTTTCTTCTTTAACAAATTTATATCATTCTCAAGCATAGAAGAAGTGGAACATGCAATGGGTGATTTAGGTGAAACTACCCTAGCATGGCAAACATGAGAATCAAACTTATTATGTAAAACATTATTTTTCTCTAAACAAGCATTCAAGTCATTTGAAATAGAAATAATTTTGTTTTTCAAAGCAACATTCTCTTTTAAACAAAATCAATTTTAGAAGACAAGTTTTCATTCTTCTTTAAAAGGTTTTCACAATCATTTTTATTTTTCAAAAATTCATTTTCTTTTAATACAAGATTAAGTTGAGATCTTAATGAATCCCTATCATTAGAGATCTCCTCTTTCTCTTGCAAAGCAATATTAAGTCTAGAATTCAAACACTTATTTTCTTTTTCTATTCCTAGACTTTTCTTTTTCAAAATCTTATATTTTTCTATAAGTTTTCACAAACAATTGAAAGTTCTTCATTTATAGCATGGACATCAATATGATCATTTGAAGAACTAGAACAATCATCACTATCATAGTGGGGTTCCGAATGTACCTCAAGGGAGTCATTCCCTTGGACCATGAAGCATTGAGAATCGGATTCTCCACTAAATTCCTCCGGTTGATTTGGCACTTGAAACTTGTAGGTGGTGGTGGTTGTTGTCAACTTGTTCCACACTGCAAAAGCGGAATCAAGATTAGAAACACATAAAAGATATTCTTTAGGTAAAGTGCTTCTAATGGCCTCTAGGGCTTGTGCATTGGCCCCTATATGATTGCAATCACCAAGATAACATCTCTTGTGGCCGCAAGGAAAACATGCAAACCTAGGGTCTTTAGGTACATGGACATCCTATACTTCCAAACATCAACGTTGGAAGGGTCAAAGCTAGGAGGGGTCATGAAGTCCATGGTAAACTATATATGAATGTGCAAACAAACAAATGCAAATGAGATTAGCAAGCAAAGGATCACTCCTAGGATGTTAAGCCTAAGTATCAGGAGCACTAGCTCTGATACCAATTGAAAAACACCTAGAGGGGGGGTGAATAGGTGTAAGTGCTAATCTAAGAAACTAAATGCAAACTAAGTGTGCTAAATGCGGAAGCTAATGCAAATGTTGCACAAACTAATACAATACAACAAGTGTAGCCGAATTCCCCTTGCGAGGCTCTGGACTAACTCCCCTTGATTCCCCTTGAAATGGGTTGAGGTGCTATGTGAAGCTCTTGTTGGATGAGTATAAGTTAGGCATACACACACAAGCAATCCAAGCAATGTGTACACACAAACAACCAAGCATATAAGAGCGAATAACAATATGAATAAATGCAGGCAATATGAAATATGCACAACACAAGCAATTATGATATGATATGTATATGATGCTTTGCACAAAGTAAATGAGAGAGAGTTAGAGAGACAATGTGAGCAATCGCAAACAACGAGATTTGTTTCGAGGTTCGAGCACCTTGCTCTACATCCCCGCCTACACCACCGTGTAGGATTTCCACTATCTCAACTCCCACCGAGGGAACCTCTACCAAAGAGGATTTCTTACAACACTAGGAGTACCTAACTCCTCTCTCAATACAACAACCTCCACCGAGGCCAACAACCAACAATCCACCTCTACCGAAGAGGGATACGGCCCGTAGCCAACTACAACAAACACCTCTACCTAAGAGGCTCACAAATCAATCACCCGATCACCTCTACCGAAGAGGGATACTAAAAGAATAAGGGTGTACAACTTAGAGGTTTACAACAACAACCTCAAAACCTTTCTTTTCTCTTTTTCCACAAAACAAGATCCTAATAGTTTAGGATAGTATGATATGGCTCAAGTGTGGAAACTATGTGTTTTGGAAAACAAGAACTCAAAGAAAAACACTTGGGAAATTTCTTGTAAAAGATAAAGAATGAAAGCCAATACAAAAATCCCAAATTCCTATTTCTTTGATTTTTCCAAAACCATTAAAAAACACAAAGAATAAATCTTGTTAGCACTTAAACTCTTTTAAAAACTTCTTTTTAGCTTCAGAGAATGTAAGAAAAACAGCCCAAAAAATCTTGTCCAAAAACTCCAAATATTGGGGTTTATATAGCCCCTAGAAAAATATAGCCGTTAGGCTGATGTGGCAGTTCTGACAGCCACCGGTCGACCGGCCCGGTCGACCGCCAACGGTCAAAAATGTGACCGTTGGGCACTAGCGGTCGACCGGCCCGGTCGACCGAAAAAAACAGAGAGCAGAACTCTCATCTCGGTCGACCGATCCGGTCGACCGACTACAATGTGTAGCCAGCGTGCACGATTGTGCACATCGGTCGACCGACCCGGTCGACCGGCCACTTGGTGCGGTCGACCGGTCCGGTCGACCGAACTGGCCTGGCAGGCACAGTGCAGGGCAGAAAAACAGTGTAAAATATTTTCTAAAAATCTCATAAATTCACAGTAAATCCACTAAATAGTTTTAATCAAAATAAAAACTGTTTTTCTAAAAATATGTTTTTCTAAAACTTGTTTTATCATTTTATGTTAAAACATAAACATGTGATAAAAATTTCAAGACAATATATCAACATATCAATTCATTTTGTGTCTTGCCAATTTTATCATAAACAAAACTTGTATTTTTATCAAACTTTGATTTTCCAAAACATGAATAGAAACGTCAAAATAAGTTTGTCTAAAAGTTAAAGCATGCATGTATAGAATGAAACAACTATACATATATCAATTAAAACTTGTTTTGATCACTATTCATGAAAACCAAAAACCAAACATAGAACGTGTGTGTTTTGTGCACTTGAGCATATCAACTAAACTAAGCTTTACAAATGGATCTAAAACTCTATCTAAACTAGGATACCTAAGTCTTCTTGACGATCTTCATCTTCAAGACGGCTTGGCTCCCAAACACCGTGATTCTCCAAGTGCAAAGAGTATGATCTTTAAGCTTTGGCACCGGAATCATCATGATAAGCTTCCAAACACCTCTTGTTGAAGCTAATCACCAACTAATATCCTGTTAATGATCTGAAACTTAGAAACACAAGAATATTAGTAAACATAACTACATGAGTGTTGATCATCATCAAAACTAGAGTGGAAGGCCATTGGGCCAACAATCTCCCCCTTTTTGATGATGACAAAACTCATGGAGTTATATATGCATGGATTAAAGATAAGCTTCAAGGAAGCTCCCCCTTAACTCATGCATCACAATAAACATAATAGATATGCAATGAAAGCACATGATACTAAACAAAAAGCATGCATCATATCTTATTATTTATCCTTATGCATGAACTTGGATGCATGAACTTGGTATATGCAAAAACACAATCATGCATATATGAAAACAAAACTCAAATTCTTCTCCCCCTTTTTGTCAATCATCAACAAAGGGGTAATCAAAACCATAAATAAAACGAGGGGTAAAAATCTTTTCTTCCCCTTTATGTCAAACAAAACAATAAAAGACAATGTTCTCCCCTTTTTGTCTAAAACAAAAACAAAGTCAATAAGGGGTGACTTTAAAAACATGATATCAATTGAAAATCATCATCGTGAAAACAATCGATACCAATTGAAATTAAACATAAATCTTGAATTCTTAAACAAGAATCTTGATACTAAAAGTATTCAAAACAAATTTTGAATTTCTTAAATATGATACCAATTGTAAATATTTTACCAATTGAAAAGATTTTACATAGAAACATTGATACCAATTGTAAGAATTGTTCATTTAAAAACATATAATTTGATGTTGATATCATATGTTCAAAATAACAACTTTTAATCATAAAGAGTGGGAGTACAAATACCAATTGAAAAACAAAGTCAAATTTTCTCCCCTTTATGAGATACAAACTAAAGACATGCATAGTCTTGATAACAATTTAAAAGTAATCAATTTAAACAAAATTGAAACTCAAGCACTAGCATAAACACAAACATATATATGTATGAAAGATAGATACCAATAGAAATTGATATACTTGGAATTTAAAGCATACATACATACAAAACATATATGAGTATACAAGAAGATCAAAATGATACCAATTGAAAGAGTTCAATGATACCAATGACATAACAATAAATTCAAGTGTATACATCATATTATCTACCACCCAATCATAATTCAAGTTTTAAAGATTTTCAATTTAGGGCATACATGAACATGATCTCCCATCCTACCGCCCTTGATGGTAGGGGTTTTCAAAAATAGATTTGAAAATTAGGTTTAGTTTGAAAATCACTACCAAAAGAAGAATACGAATTAGTTAAAATAGAAAAACTTGTTAACTAGTACGAAATCCTTCAAGCAAGGAATAAAACAAAATTATTTTTCACAAACATGAAATTCACATCATATCAAACACTCAAGTTCAATTAGGCAAAAATAAGACTCATGAAAAACAAAACATGAGCAAGCAATAGATGTGAGTGTACAAATAAAGTGTGAATATCATAATCATGAAAATATTTTCATTAAGCTCAATTATTCCTTAAAACTCGAAAATCATCAAAACTATCTAATCTTCAAAGCATATGTATGTCTAATACAAACTATAGTATACATACATATCCAAAACATAACGAGTCCACAAAATATATGCATTAAGGCACGTGGCTCAAAAAGGATACTCATGTATAGTCAATAGTTTGGATAAGATGGACATATACATGAAGTTAAATACACAATCATAAAGTAAATTCAAAAAATGAGAATACAAGTTTAATATGTATGAATCATCAAAACTAGACTATATTCACACATCTAATGGGAACAAATAAGCATTCAACCCAAACATACATAGATTTATTTGTGTCCCATTATATGTACAAATATGAATCCTAGTCTTAATGAGAACTAACATCTAAACATGTAATCAAATCATTAAGCACAAGACAAACACGAATATCATTTTGCTAAAACGAAACTCACACAAATTCATCAAAATTCTTTTATTTGTAAAAAAGCTTCTAGGTATATGTATGATTCATCCAAATCTAACAATGTACATACATATCCCAATCACAAACGAGTCTATTAAAAGTAATTGCATGAAGGCAAAAGACTCGATGGGTATACATGTATATTTATTAGGTTTGAAATCAAAATACATATACATAAAGTAAAAACATGAAAATAGGCATAGCAAGTAAAAATAGAAGAAACATCAATACTAGCTTATACATGTGCATATAGTGGGTACAAATGAGCATGAAGTGCAAACATATAAAAGTCAATTTGTTCTCACTATGTGTACATGCATACATGCAAGTTTTGATAATATCCACATCTAAACTAGTTTATACCACATGAAGTACAAAAACTAGATAAAAATCATCATGAAGAAGCTAAAACATGATTAATATGTAAATTCACATGTATTAGATTCATGATGTACATTATAGCTAAACAAAAGGTGAGAACACTAATTATGGGTTCATATAAGCATGTGTGTCTCAAATACTATATATGTATGTCAAGGATCTAATAAACATGGAATGAACATACTAATCCATAGACATCAAAAACATGCTATAAAACAAATGAATATGAAAGCATGTAAATAATAATGAGGAGTTTAGGAATCGTTACCAAAGCCTTAGAAGGCAACTTTCCTTATCTCCAAAACATGGTGGTCCTTTCCACCAACTCTTCCCTTGAAAGTGATGCATCCAATAGATTTTCTTTAAGTGCGGAACGCATCCACTCCAAGGTGTCATCACTCTCACGTCATGTGAGAGCCCACACCTACATCAAAAATAGGAGGGGTGGTCTTTGGTACCCATATCTTCTTGGGTCCATGGGGGTTAGTACCTTCTCTAACCCAAACAAAATTCTTTGCTAAATTAGGAGTATGTAATCTATCATAACAAAATTTAGCAAGGTGGCCCTTACGTCCACAATGTGTACATGAGTACACATGAGCATACATGTGTTGATGGTGTCCGTGAGGAGCATGTGTATGCCGTGGAGGGTGTGCATGCATAGAAGTTGGAACTTGTTTCTTTCGAACCAAGGTTTCCAATCGTGAGTGGTTCATGGCACATTGGCTCATAGTGGAGCCCAAACAATCCATTTTCTTCTTTAACAAATTTATATCATTCTCAAGCATAGAAGAAGTGGAACATGCAATGGGTGATTTAGGTGAAACTACCCTAGCATGGCAAACATGAGAATCAAACTTATTATGTAAAACATTATTTTTCTCTAAACAAGCATTCAAGTCATTTGAAATAGAAATAATTTTGTTTTTCAAAGCAACATTCTCTTTTAAAACAAAATCAATTTTAGAAGACAAGTTTTCATTCTTCTTTAAAAGGTTTTCACAATCATTTTTATTTTTCAAAAATTCATTTTCTTTTAATACAAGATTAAGTTGAGATCTTAATGAATCCCTATCATTAGAGATCTCCTCTTTCTCTTGCAAAGCAATATTAAGTCTAGAATTCAAACACTTATTTTCTTTTTCTATTCCTAGACTTTTCTTTTCAAAATCTTATATTTTTCTATAAGTTTTTCACAAACAATTGAAAGTTCTTCATTTATAGCATGGACATCAATATGATCATTTGAAGAACTAGAACAATCATCACTATCATAGTGGGGTTCCGAATGTACCTCAAGGGAGTCATTCCCTTGGACCATGAAGCATTGAGAATCGGATTCTCCACTAAATTCCTCCGGTTGATTTGGCACTTGAAACTTGTAGGTGGTGGTGGTTGTTGTCAACTTGTTCCACACTGCAAAAGCGGAATCAAGATTAGAAACACATAAAAGATATTCTTTAGGTAAAGTGCTTCTAATGGCCTCTAGGGCTTGTGCATTGGCCCCTATATGATTGCAATCACCAAGATAACATCTCTTGGTGGCCGCAAGGAAAACATGCAAACCTAGGGTCTTTAGGTACATGGACATCCTATACTTCCAAACATCAACGTTGGAAGGGTCAAAGCTAGGAGGGGTCATGAAGTCCATGGTAAACTATATATGAATGTGCAAACAAACAAATGCAAATGAGATTAGCAAGCAAAAGGATCACTCCTAGGATGTTAAGCTAAGTATCAGGAGCACTAGCTCTGATACCAATTGAAAAACACCTAGAGGGGGGGTGAATAGGTGTAAGTGCTAATCTAAGAAACTAAATGCAAACTAAGTGTGCTAAATGCGGAAGCTAATGCAAATGTTGCACAAACTAATACAATACAACAAGTGTAGCCGAATTCCCCTTGCGAGGCTCTGGACTAACTCCCCTTGATTCCCCTTGAAATGGGTTGAGGTGCTATGTGAAGCTCTTGTTGGATGAGTATAAGTTAGGCATACACACACAAGCAATCCAAGCAATGTGTACACACAAACAACCAAGCATATAAGAGTGAATAACAATATGAATAAATGCAAGGCAATATGAAATATGCACAACACAAGCAATTATGATATGATATGTATATGATGCTTTGCACAAAGTAAATGAGAGAGAGTTAGAGAGACAATGTGAGCAATCGCAAACAACGAGATTTGTTTCGAGGTTCGAGCACCTTGCTCTACATCCCCGCCTACACCACCGTGTAGGATTTCCACTATCTCAACTCCCACCGAGGGAACCTCTACCAAAGAGGATTTCTTACAACACTAGGAGTACCTAACTCCTCTCTCAATACAACAACCTCCACCGAGGCCAACAACCAACAATCCACCTCTACCGAAGAGGGATACGGCCCGTAACCAACTACAACAAACACCTCTACCTAAGAGGCTCACAAATCAATCACCCGATCACCTCTACCGAAGAGGGATACTACAAGAATAAGGGTGTACAACTTAGAGGTTTACAACAACAACCTCAAAACCTTTCTTTTCTCTTTTTCACAAAACAAGATCCTAATAGTTTAGGATAGTATGATATGGCTCAAGTGTGGAAACTATGTGTTTTGGAAAACAAGAACTCAAAGAAAAACACTTGGGAAATTTCTTGTAAAAGATAAAGAATGAAAGCCAATACAAAAATCCCAAATTCCTATTTCTTTGATTTTTCCAAAACCATTAAAAAACACAAAGAATAAATCTTGTTAGCACTTAAAACTCTTTTAAAAACTTCTTTTTAGCTTCAGAGAATGTAAGAAAAACAGCCCAAAAAATCTTGTCCAAAAACTCCAAATATTGGGGTTTATATAGCCCCTAGAAAAATATAGCCGTTAGGCTGATGTGGCAGTTCTGACAGCCACCGGTCGACCGGCCCGGTCGACCGCCAACGGTCAAAAATGTGACCGTTGGGCACTAGCGGTCGACCGGCCCGGTCGACCGAAAAAAACAGAGAGCAGAACTCTCATCTCGGTCGACCGATCCGGTCGACCGACTACAATGTGTAGCCAGCGTGCACGATTGTGCACATCGGTCGACCGACCCGGTCGACCGGCCACTTGGTGCGGTCGACCGGTCCGGTCGACCGAACTGGCCTGGCAGGCACAGTGCAGGGCAGAAAAACAGTGTAAATATTTTCTAAAAATCTCATAAATTCACAGTAAATCCACTAAATAGTTTTAATCAAAATAAAAACTGTTTTTCTAAAAATATGTTTTTCTAAAACTAGTTTTATCATTTTATGTTAAAACATAAACATGTGATAAAAATTTCAAGACAATATATCAACATATCAATTCATTTTTGTGTCTTGCCAATTTTATCATAAACAAAACTTGTATTTTTATCAAACTTTGATTTTTCCAAACATGAATAGAAACGTCAAAATAAGTTTGTCTAAAAGTTAAAGCATGCATGTATAGAATGAAACAACTATACATATATCAATTAACACTTGTTTTGATCACTATTCATGAAAACCAAAAACCAAACATAGAACGTGTGTGTTTTGTGCACTTGAGCATATCAACTAAACTAAGCTTTACAAATGGATCTAAAACTCTATCTAAACTAGGATACCTAAGTCTTCTTGACGATCTTCATCTTCAAGACGGCTTGGCTCCCAAACACCGTGATTCTCCAAGTGCAAAGAGTATGATCTTTAAGCTTTGGCACCGGAATCATCATGATAAGCTTCCAAACACCTCTTGTTGAAGCTAATCACCAACTAATATCCTGTTAATGATCTGAAACTTAGAAACACAAGAATATTAGTAAACATAACTACATGAGTGTTGATCATCATCAAAACTAGAGTGGAAGGCCATTGGGCCAACAATCTCCCCCTTTTTGATGATGACAAAACTCATGGAGTTATATATGCATGGATTAAAGATAAGCTTCAAGGAAGCTCCCCCTTAACTCATGCATCACAATAAACATAATAGATATGCAATGAAAGCACATGATACTAAACAAAAAGCATGCATCATATCTTATTATTTATCCTTATGCATGAACTTGGATGCATGAACTTGGTATATGCAAAAACACAATCATGCATATATGAAAACAAAACTCAAATTCTTCTCCCCCTTTTTGTCAATCATCAACAAAGGGGTAATCAAAACCATAAATAAAACGAGGGGTAAAAATTTTTCTTCCCCTTTATGTCAAACAAAACAATAAAAGACAATGTTCTCCCCTTTTTGTCTAAAACAAAAACAAAGTCAATAAGGGGTGACTTTAAAAACATTATATCAATTGAAAATCATCATCGTGAAAACAATCGATACCAATTGAAATTAAACATAAATCTTGAATTCTTAAACATGAATCTTGATACTAAAAGTATTCAAAACAAATTTTGAATTTCTTAAATATGATACCAATTGTAAATATTTTACCAATTGAAAAGATTTTACATAGAAACATTGATACCAATTGTAAGAATTGTTCATTTAAAAACATATAATTTGATGTTGATATCATATGTTCAAAATAACAACTTTTAATCATAAAGAGTGGGAGTACAAATACCAATTGAAAAACAAAGTCAAATTTTCTCCCCCTTTATGAGATACAAACTAAAGACATGCATAGTCTTGATAACAATTTAAAAGTAATCAATTTAAACAAAATTGAAACTCAAGCACTAGCATAAACACAAACATATATATGTATGAAAGATAGATACCAATAGAAATTGATATACTTGAAATTTAAAGCATACATACATACAAAACATATATGAGTATACAAGAAGATCAAAATGATACCAATTGAAAGAGTTCAATGATACCAATTGACATAACAATAAATTCAAGTGTATACATCATATTATCTACCACCCAATCATAATTCAAGTTTTAAAGATTTTCAATTTAGGGCATACATGAACATGATCTCCCATCCTACCGCCCTTGATGGTAGGGGTTTTCAAAAATAGATTTGAAAATTAGGTTTAGTTTGAAAATCACTACCAAAAGAAGAATACGAATTAGTTAAAATGGAAAAACTTGTTAACTAGTACGAAATCCTTCAAGCAAGGAATAAAACAAAATTATTTTTCACAAACATGAAATTCACATCATATCAAACACTCAAGTTCAATTAGGCAAAAATAAGACTCATGAAAAACAAAACATGAGCAAGCAATAGATGTGAGTGTACAAATAAAGTGTGAATATCATAATCATGAAAATATTTTCATTAAGCTCAATTATTCCTTAAAACTCGAAAATCATCAAAACTATCTAATCTTCAAAGCATATGTATGTCTAATACAAACTATAGTATACATACATATCCAAAACATAACGAGTCCACAAAATATATGCATTAAGGCACGTGGCTCAAAAAGGATACTCATGTATAGTCAATAGTTTGGATAAGATGGACATATACATGAAGTTAAATACACAATCATAAAGTAAATTCAAAAAATGAGAATACAAGTTTAATATGTATGAATCATCAAAACTAGACTATATTCACACATCTAATGGGAACAAATAAGCATTCAACCCAAACATACATAGATTTATTTGTGTCCCATTATATGTACAAATATGAATCCTAGTCTTAATGAGAACTAACATCTAAACATGTAATCAAATCATTAAGCACAAGACAAACACGAATATCATTTTGCTAAAACGAAACTCACACAAATTCATCAAAATTCTTTTATTTGTAAAAAAGCTTCTAGGTATATGTATGATTCATCCAAATCTAACAATGTACATACATATCCCAATCACAAACGAGTCTATTAAAAGTAATTGCATGAAGGCAAAAGACTCGATGGGTATACATGTATATTTATTAGGTTTGAAATCAAAATACATATACATGAAGTAAAAACATGAAAATAGGCATAGCAAGTAAAAATAGAAGAAACATCAATACTAGCTTATACATGTGCATATAGTGGGTACAAATGAGCATGAAGTGCAAACATATAAAAGTCAATTTGTTCTCACTATGTGTACATGCATACATGCAAGTTTTGATAATATCCACATCTAAACTAGTTTATACTACATGAAGTACAAAAACTAGATAAAAATCATCATGAAGAAGCTAAAACATGATTAATATGTAAATTCACATGTATTAGATTCATGATGTACATTATAGCTAAACAAAAGGTGAGAACACTAATTATGGGTTCATATAAGCATGTGTGTCTCAAATACTATATATGTATGTCAAGGATCTAATAAACATGGAATGAACATACTAATCCATAGACATCAAAAACATGCTATAAAACAAATGAATATGAAAGCATGTAAATAATAATGAGGAGTTTAGGAATCGTTACCAAAGCCTTAGAAGGCAACTTTCCTTGTCTCCAAAACATGGTGGTCCTTTCCACCAACTCTTCCCTTGAAAGTGATGCATCCAATAGATTTTCTTTAAGTCCGGAACGCATCCACTCCAAGGTGTCATCACTCTCACGTCATGTGAGAGCCCACACCTACATCAAAAATAGGAGGGGTGGTCTTTGGTACCCATATCTTCTTGGGTCCATGGGGTTAGTACCTTCTCTAACCCAAACAAAATTCTTTGCTAAATTAGGAGTATGTAATCTATCATAACAAAATTTAGCAAGGTGGCCCTTACGTCCACAATGTGTACATGAGTACACATGAGCATACATGTGTTGATGGTGTCCGTGAGGAGCATGTGTATGCCGTGGAGGGTGTGCATGCATAGAAGTTGGAACTTGTTTCTTTCGAACCAAGGTTTTCAATCGTGAGTGGTTCATGGCACATTGGCTCATAGTGGAGCCCAAACAATCCATTTTCTTCTTTAACAAATTTATATCATTCTCAAGCATAGAAGAAGTGGAACATGCAATGGGTGATTTAGGTGAAACTACCCTAGCATGGCAAACATGAGAATCAAACTTATTATGTAAAATATTATTTTTCTCTAAACAAGCATTCAAGTCATTTGAAATAGAAATAATTTTGTTTTTCAAAGCAACATTCTCTTTTAAAACAAATCAATTTTAGAAGACAAGTTTTCATTCTTCTTTAAAAGGTTTTCACAATCATTTTTATTTTTCAAAAATTCATTTTCTTTTAATACAAGATTAAGTTGAGATCTTAATGAATCCCTATCATTAGAGATCTCCTCTTTCTCTTGCAAAGCAATATTAAGTCTAGAATTCAAACACTTATTTTCTTTTTCTATTCCTAGACTTTTCTTTTTCAAAATCTTATATTTTTCTATAAGTTTTTCACAAACAATTGAAAGTTCTTCATTTATAGCATGGACATCAATATGATCATTTGAAGAACTAGAACAATCATCACTATCATAGTGGGGTTCCGAATGTACCTCAAGGGAGTCATTCCCTTGGACCATGAAGCATTGAGAATCGGATTCTCCACTAAATTCCTCCGGTTGATTTGGCACTTGAAACTTGTAGGTGGTGGTGGTTGTTGTCAACTTGTTCCACACTGCAAAAGCGGAATCAAGATTAGAAACACATAAAAGATATTCTTTAGGTAAAGTGCTTCTAATGGCCTCTAGGGCTTGTGCATTGGCCCCTATATGATTGCAATCACCAAGATAACATCTCTTGGTGGCCGCAAGGAAAACATGCAAACCTAGGGTCTTTAGGTACATGGACATCCTATACTTCCAAACATCAACGTTGGAAGGGTCAAAGCTAGGAGGGGTCATGAAGTCCATGGTAAACTATATATGAATGTGCAAACAAACAAATGCAAATGAGATTAGCAAGCAAAAGGATCACTCCTAGGATGTTAAGCCTAAGTATCAGGAGCACTAGCTCTGATACCAATTGAAAAACACCTAGAGGGGGGTGAATAGGTGTAAGTGCTAATCTAAGAAACTAAATGCAAACTAAGTGTGCTAAATGCGGAAGCTAATGCAAATGTTGCACAAACTAATACAATACAACAAGTGTAGCCGAATTCCCCTTGCGAGGCTCTGGACTAACTCCCCTTGATTCCCCTTGAAATGGGTTGAGGTGCTATGTGAAGCTCTTGTTGGATGAGTATAAGTTAGGCATACACACACAAGCAATCCAAGCAATGTGTACACACAAACAACCAAGCATATAAGAGTGAATAACAATATGAATAAATGCAAGGCAATATGAAATATGCACAACACAAGCAATTATGATATGATATGTATATGATGCTTTGCACAAAGTAAATGAGAGAGAGTTAGAGAGACAATGTGAGCAATCGCAAACAACGAGATTTGTTTCGAGGTTCGAGCACCTTGCTCTACATCCCCGCCTACACCACCGTGTAGGATTTCCACTATCTCAACTCCCACCGAGGGAACCTCTACCAAAGAGGATTTCTTACAACACTAGGAGTACCTAACTCCTCTCTCAATACAATAACCTCCACCGAGGCCAACAACCAACAATCCACCTCTACCGAAGAGGGATACGGCCCGTAGCCAACTACAACAAACACCTCTACCTAAGAGGCTCACAAATCAATCACCCGATCACCTCTACCGAAGAGGGATACTACAAGAATAAGGGTGTACAACTTAGAGGTTTACAACAACAACCTCAAAACCTTTCTTTTCTCTTTTTCCACAAAACAAGATCCTAATAGTTTAGGATAGTATGATATGGCTCAAGTGTGGAAACTATGTGTTTTGGAAAACAAGAACTCAAAGAAAAACACTTGGGAAATTTCTTGTAAAAGATAAAGAATGAAAGCCAATACAAAAATCCCAAATTCCTATTTCTTTGATTTTTCCAAAACCATTAAAAAACACAAAGAATAAATCTTGTTAGCACTTAAAACTCTTTTAAAAACTTCTTTTTAGCTTCAGAGAATGTAAGAAAAACAGCCCAAAAAATCTTGTCCAAAAACTCCAAATATTGGGGTTTATATAGCCCCTAGAAAAATATAGCCGTTAGGCTGATGTGGCAGTTCTGACAGCCACCGGTCGACCGGCCCGGTCGACCGCCAACGGTCAAAAATGTGACCGTTGGGCACTAGCGGTCGACCGGCCCGGTCGACCGAAAAAAACAGAGAGCAGAACTCTCATCTCGGTCGACCGATCCGGTCGACCGACTACAATGTGTAGCCAGCGTGCACGATTGTGCACATCGGTCGACCGACCCGGTCGACCGGCCACTTGGTGCGGTCGACCGGTCCGGTCGACCGAACTGGCCTGGCAGGCACAGTGCAGGGCAGAAAAACAGTGTAAAATATTTTCTAAAAATCTCATAAATTCACAGTAAATCCACTAAATAGTTTTAATCAAAATAAAAACTGTTTTTCTAAAAATATGTTTTTCTAAAACTTGTTTTATCATTTTATGTTAAAACATAAACATGTGATAAAAATTTCAAGACAATATATCAACATATCAATTCATTTTTGTGTCTTGCCAATTTTATCATAAACAAAACTTGTATTTTTATCAAACTTTGATTTTTCCAAAACATGAATAGAAACGTCAAAATAAGTTTGTCTAAAAGTTAAAGCATGCATGTATAGAATGAAACAACTATACATATATCAATTAAAACTTGTTTTGATCACTATTCATGAAAACCAAAAACCAAACATAGAACGTGTGTGTTTTGTGCACTTGAGCATATCAACTAAACTAAGCTTTACAAATGGATCTAAAACTCTATCTAAACTAGGATACCTAAGTCTTCTTGACGATCTTCATCTTCAAGACGGCTTGGCTCCCAAACACCGTGATTCTCCAAGTGCAAAGAGTATGATCTTTAAGCTTTGGCACCGGAATCATCATGATAAGCTTCCAAACACCTCTTGTTGAAGCTAATCACCAACTAATATCCTGTTAATGATCTGAAACTTAGAAACACAAGAATATTAGTAAACATAACTACATGAGTGTTGATCATCATCAAAACTAGAGTGGAAGGCCATTGGGCCAACAACTCAGTGTTGACAGTAACTCAAGGAGCTATCCATAAGAAGGGAAAGTATGGAAGAGGTAAGAGGTTTCCACCAAAGAAAGGAAATGAACCTGGGAAAGTAGCCAGGGTCATGGAAGGACTTTCACTGTCAAATGCTACTTTTGTGGCAGAAAAGGACATGTGAAGAAGGATTGCAACAAGAGAAAGGCTTGGTTCGAAAAGAAAGGTATGAATCTTTCTTTTGTATGTTATGAATCAAATCTTGCTGAAGTTCCTTCTAATACTTGGTGGATTGACTCTGGAGCCATAACTCATATAACTAATTCAATGCAGGGATTCCTTACAACCAGGAAACCGAAGGAAAGTGAAAGATTTATCTTTATGGGGAACCGTCTCAAAGTGGAGGTCGAGAATGTTGGAACTTATCGACTACTCTTAGAGACGGGTCATCAGATGGATCTTATAGACACTTTTTATGTACCTTCGATTTCTAGGAATTTAATGTCATTATCCAAATTAGATGTTGTTGGATATTCAGTTTTATTCAGTTGTGGAAAACTTAATTTAATGTTTAATTCAATGTTGTTTGGACATGGAATTTTATGTGATGGTTTATATAAAATTTTCTTGAATTATGAGTTTGCACAATCTCTTTTAACTCTGCATTCGAATGTTGGTTCTAAACGTGGCTTAATTAATGAAAAATCCTCTATCTTGTGGTATAGACGACTGGGGCATATCTCCAGGGATAGAATTGTAAGATTAGTGAAGAATGGGATTTTGGATAACCTAGGCTTCACTGATTTTGGGTTGTGTGTGGATTGCATAAAAGGAAAGCAAACCAAATACACCATGAAAGGTGCCACAAAAGTAAAAAACTGTTGGCCCAAAGGCCTATCACTCTAGTTTTGATGTTGATCAACTCATGTAGTTATATTTGCTAATGATCTTGTTTAATTAGTGACAGATTCTTTATCAAGATCTTAGTAGGTGCAAAGCTCAACAAATGATTAAATGTCAAGATTGGAGCTAGCACGGGGTGATCCAAGGAGCTTTGGATCAAGCTTGGGACCAAGTCAAGAAGATGAGAAGCCTTCAAGGGAAGACTTCAAGAAGTTGAAGACTTGTGTCTAGGTATAAGATTTTATTTTTATTTTAGTTAAATGTAAAGGATAGAACAGTTGGTGGATTGCTCAAGTCATATCACACACACACTCTTGAGATTTAATTGTCTTTTCATAAAAGAATTTTTAGTTAGAAAAGACTCTTTCTTTTTGGTAAAAAGATTTTTCATTGGACAAAATACATGTCTTGGTTTTTGATGTTACCTATATACATATCTTTCAAAACCAAGTTTAGAGCCTTATGTCAAAAACTAGATATTCATCTTATTTGTGTAGTGGATCATATCCATACACACTTTGCTTTATAAGTTCAAAATATCTTGTTTTTGTATCTTGTGAAGTTATGGAAAAACAAGTTTTAGAAAAACATATTTTTAGAAAAACAGTTTTTATTTTGATTGAAACTATTTTTCTGGATTTACTGTGAATTTCTGGGATTTTTATTAAGTTAAAAGACCAATCTTTAATCCCATTTTTCTGGTTCTGGCAGTTCTGATTTTTCAGAACTGACAGTGGCCGGTCGACCGGGTCGGTCGACCGGACATGCACAGACGTGCACGCCAGTGTGCACTGGAGGATCGGCCGACCGGGCCGGTCGACCGCTCCAGAGAGCTTGCTCTCGGGAAACTTCGGTCGACCGCACCGGTCGACCGACAGAGAAGGAATTCTCTGCTCCAAGTGCTCGGTCGACCGAGCCGTCGACCGGAGGCTGCAACGGTCGGATTTTGACCGTTGCCGGTCGACCGGGCCGGTCGACCGGAAGCTCTGACAGAGCCCAACGGTCAGATTTTTTTTCTGGCCTCTATAAAAGGGGGTTTTGTCATTGTTTTGAGCTAAGATTTTGGGGACTTCTTGAGCCAGTTTTTTCTAAGTCTTTTCAGAAAGTTTTCTCCACATATTTGAGAGCAAATACTTCCAATCAATTGGGAAGAATTTATCAAGAGTGTAAATTGTGATTCCTTGAGTTTTCCTCCATCTTTCTAATCCTTGATTTTCTCACACTACACTTGAGCATCCATTGTTATATCTATCCTTTAGGAGAGTTGTAGTGAGAGTTTGTAATTGGTGATCAAGTGTTTAGATCACCAAGAAATCATTTCTTGTTCTTTGAGAAGGCGGACGGTTGTGTTCGCGATTTGATTGAGGGTCCTAGTGAGGACTTGGTGTTGTTGGGTCCTAGTGAGGACTTGTAGCTTGAGGTACGGCCTCGACGAGCCGGTGGGCTTGTGGTGTGTACGGGACTAGAGAGTCCGAGGGCTTGTAGGTGTTGCGGCACCGAGGAGAGATCCGGTGGGATCTTGCATAGTGGAAATCCTTCGTGTGTCGAAGGCGGGGATGTAGAGCAAGTGTGCTCGAACCTCGAAACATACCCTTGTGTTTGCGATTGCTTACTCTATCTCTCTCTCTCTCTCTCTTTGTCTCTTTTATAACTTGCACTACTTACATTGTCTTTACTTTTATATGCATGATATACCCTTGTGCTTGATTGTTATATAAATTGCGTGGGATTGTTGCTAACACTTGTATTCAACCAAGAGAGCCAACGCGGCACCTTAACCCATTTCAAGGGGAATCTAGAGGAGCTTATCCAGAGCCTCGCAAGGGGAATTCGGCAACACTCTTGTGTTATACATAAGTGTTGAATTAAAAGAAGTTTAATTTGGTCAACTTAGTTTTAATTCCGCATTATTTGTTCACAAGTGACCATTAGATTAGCCATCACCTTTCACCCCCCCTCTAGGTGAACTTACAATTGGTATCAGAGCCAAGTGCTCTTGATATTGGGTCTAACAACCTAAGAGTTAAAGATCCTCTTTTAGGCTAATCACAAGATTTGTACACACACAATGGACTTCATGTCACCACCCACCTTTGACACTCTTAACATCCAAATTTGGAAGGTTAAGATGTCTTTGTTCCTCAAAGGACTTGGCCTTAGTGTATATCTTGCCACAACTAATAAAGATATTGCTTAAATGGTAAGAACATTGAGGCTAATACAAAGGCCCTACATGCTTTAGTAGCTAGCTTAGATGATGATTATTTGTCTAAGTTGACTAATCTTGACTCGGCTTTTGTAGTATGGAACACCCTCCTCTCCCTTGGCGAAAAAGATAAATATTATGCGGGGAGCGATTCGGACGTTGGAAGCGACATCTCCAACGTGTGCTACATGGTCCAAGGGGATACCCCCTTGAGGTAAACTCCGAATCCGATGATGAGGATGTTAATATGTCATATGATGAGCTTAATACATTTTGCCAATTATTGCTTGAGAAATATGACATGATTAAAAAGAATAATAAAAATTTGAAAAAGAAAATTGCTTGCATGCATATAGAACAAGATTCTTTTAAATCTAACATTGCATGTTTAGAAAAGGACAACAACAATTTGAAAAAGAATTTTGATGCCATGATTAATGAAAAAGATTCATTAGAAAATAAAATGGCATGCTTAGAAAAAGAAAACAAAGATTTAAAAAATGAGAATGTTTTCCTTGCTTACAAAATTGAATGATTTATGTGAAGGGAACACTATTTTGAAAGATAAAATTGATATGGTGGAAAAACAAAAAGAAGTCGTTTTTCAAGAAAATATTACTTTGAAAAGAAAATTTGTTGAAAAAGAAAAAGATAATATTTCTCAAAAGAAAAGAAAAATGATCATATATCTCATCATGCTTTTCATGCCACTTCAAATGAGATAATAGTTTGAAAAATAAGATAAATAATTTGAGCTCTAATTTGAGCACTTGTGCATTCAATCATACTAGATTGGAATCCTTGTTTCAAAAGAAACAAGTTCCACATGCTCATGCACATACACATCATGCTTATGTTGCACAACACGATCACAATCACACTCATAAGCATCATGCCAAGGTGTACATGTGTACACATTGTGGCCGCAAAGGCCATTTAGCAAATTTTGTTTTGATAAGAAACCTCATTTATATTTTGCTAAGTATAAAAGATTTTGGGATCCTTACAATAAAGCTAACCCCAAAGGACCCAAGAAGTATAGGTACCAAACCCCCACCCTTTGATTTTGATGTAGGTGAGGGCTCTCACAAAACGTGAGAGGATTGGTGCCTTGATAGCGGATGCAATGGACATGATGGACAAACCTTTGGATGCATTGCTATCAAGGAGATTTAGGTGGGAAAGACCACCATGCTTGGAGTTTTGGAATTGGTAACAATTTCTAAACTCCTATTTTATTTATGTACATGCTTTTATTTTCATAATATCATTCATAGCATGTTCATGTTTTAAGATTTTGGGTGCTTCATGTGGCATTTACATGCTTAAATGTAGAATGTGTCAAAACTTGCATTTATACATATATGAATAGAACTACAATTGACTCATATATATTTGAACTTCATGCTCATTTGTATCCACTATATGCATGTGTATAGGCTAGTTTTGATGATTCGGTCATTTATACTTGTTATGCCTATCTTTGATCTTACTTCATGTATATGTGTGTTTAATTCAAATCTAGTAAATATACATGTATACCCCTTGAGTCATTTGCCTTCATGCAATATATATTGGACTCTTTTCATATTTGGGATATGTATGCATATTGTTAGAATTGGATAAATCATACATATACCATGAAGATTAGTATTTAAATAAAAAAATGATTTTTCATGTTTTTGATTTGTACAACAAAATGTGATTTATGATCTTTTTGAGCTTGAATGACTATTTTCATAAAATGCTATTTACATGATCTTTTGAACACTCATCTTTTATGATAAAAGATAATTTTGAGCTTTATGGACTATGAGTGCTTGAACTTTTATGTATTTAGTATTATTCATGGAAACATTTGACTTTGTATTTTTGAAGGATCTTTAACTAGTTTGTCAAAAATCCATTTAAACTAGTTATCTATTCTTCAAATTGATTCACATGATCCTATTTGTAATCATATGGATAAATTCTTTTGTATTTTCAAAATTATTTGATGCTTCAGGATTTGAATATTAGTTTAAATGTTAGCATTTGTCAACACTTGGATTTATACTTATACACATTATGGATCACAAATAAATCTATATATGATTGGGTTTGAATGCTTATTTGTGCCCATTAGGTGTGTGTTAGTATAGCCTAAGTTTTGATGATTATTACATTTTAAACTTGTATTCCCATTTCGGATTTATGCTATGATCGTGTGCTTTCATTTCATGTATATGTTTGTCTTGCCAAAACATTAAGATATACATGGATACCTCTTGAGTCATTTGCCTTTCATGCAAATCTATATATGGACTCAATTGTGTTTTAAAGATATGTATGTATACTTAATGTCTTGTCAAAACATACATATATCTTGAAATATAAATTTTTGTTTTAATAAAAATTTTGTAATTTTTTCAATAAAATTTTTGTGATGGATTTCATGATTTCAAAATTTTAAGGAATATTGAGTTTTAGTGCTATTTTTCATGATACCATGTTCCACATAACACTAGCACAGTCACTTCTTTTTGATATGGACTTTATGGATAGACTGCTTTTTAGTGCCTTGTGTTTCATTGATATTTCATGAAAAAATTTTGCTTTATTCCTTGATTGAAGGATTCCGTACTAGTTGTTAAATATTTCCATTTAACTAGTTCGAATTCTTCAAGTGGTAGATTATGTGATATATACACCTAAGCTTATTTTTCTATTGGTATCATTGGTTATTTGCAATTGGTATCAATATGAACTTTTTTGTATATACTCATATTTTGCTTTTCCTATATATGTATGTATCCATCTCAATTGATATAATTTCTTCATACATATATATGATAGTTTTTGTGCTGGTATCTTTTGAAGCACAAAGATTGTTGATGCTAAGCTTAATTAGAATTTCAAATTGGTATCCCATAATAAGCTTGTGCATTGTGTTTTGAAATTAGTATCAAAAACTCAAAAAAAAAAAAATTGATATGAACTTGTGTTTCGTATTGCCTATATGCAAGGAGAGCTTAACATCTCTCTTACATATAGATTCATGTTGAGTATATTATAAATTGAGGAGCTTAACATCTCTTCTTTATATGATATACTGTGTAGGGGGAGCTTCACATCTCCTTCTATGCATTACATAGTTGTGTTGTGTGAATTAGGGCTTCACATCCCTCTTTCATGCAATGCACATTGTAGGGAAGCTAACTTAACGTCTTCCTCTTCATGAATGTATATCGCATATAAATCTTTATTGGTTGATTTGTATACCCCTCCTTGATTTCTTTGTTTTTGACAAAAAGGGGGAGAAAATTTTTTTTTTGATTTGATTTTACATTGAACCCCTTGTTGATGAATGACAAAAGGGGGAGAAGTATTTGAGTATATATGCATGTTTTCTTTGCTTAGGGGGAGAAGTATTTGTCTTCCTTGTTAGTTATGCATATATGTTTTGGTTTGCAAATAAAAGGAGAAAAATTTGTTTTTTGTTTTATCTCCATACTTGCATACATATTTACGTGCCTCATTGCCTTATCTATTGCTTATTTGATATGCATGAGTTAAGGGGGAGCTTCCTTGAAGCTTTACTTTAATCCATGCATATATAACTTTATGAGTTTTGTCATCATCAAAAAGGGGAGATTGTTGGCCCAAAGGCCTATCACTCTAGTTTTGATGATGATCAACTCATGTAGTTATATTTGCTAATGATCTTGTTTAATTAGTGACAGATTCTTTATCAAGATCTTAGTAGGTGCAAAGCTCAACAAAGGATTAAATGTCAAGATTTGGAGCTAGCACGGGGTGATCCAAGGAGCTTTGGATCAAGTTTGGACCAAGTCAAGAAGATGAGAAGCCTTCAAGGGAAGACTTCAAGAAGTTGAAGACTTGTGTCTAGGTATAAGATTTTGTTTTATTTTAGTTAAAATGTAAAGGATAGAACAGTTGGTGGATTGCTCAAGTCATATCACACACACACTCTTGAGATTTAATTGTCTTTTCATAAAAGAATTTTTAGTTAGAAAAGACTCTTTCTTTTTGGTAAAAAGATTTTTCATTGGACAAAATACATGTCTTGGTTTTTGACGTTACCTATATACATATCTTTCAAAACCAAGTTTAGAGCCTTATGTCAAAAACTAGATATTCATCTTATTTGTGTAGTGGATCATATCCATACACTTTGCTTTATAAGTTCAAAATATCTTGTTTTTTGTATCTTGTGAAGTTATGGAAAAACAAGTTTTAGAAAAACATATTTTTAGAAAAACAGTTTTTATTTTGATTGAAACTATTTTTCTGGATTTACTGTGAATTTCTGGGATTTTTATTAAGTTAAAAGACCAATCTTTAATCCCATTTTTCTGGTTCTGGCAGTTCTGATTTTTCAGAACTGACAGTGGCCGGTCGACCGGACATGCACAGACGTGCACGCCAGTGTGCACTGGAGGATCGGCCGACCGGGCCGGTCGACCGCTCCAGAGAGCTTGCTCTCGGGAAACTTCGGTCGACCGCACCGGTCGACCGACAGAGAAGGATTCTCTGCTCCAAGTGCTCGGTCGACCGAGCCGGTCGACCGGAGGCTGCAACGGTCGGATTTTGACCGTTGCCGGTCGACCGGGCCGGTCGACCGGAAGCTCTGACAGAGCCCAACGGTCAGATTTTCTCTGGCCTCTATAAAAGGGGGTTTTGTCATTGTTTTGAGCTAAGATTTTGGGGACTTCTTGAGCCAGTTTTTCTAAGTCTTTTCAGAAAGTTTTCTCCACATATTTGAGAGCAAATACTTCCAATCAATTGGGAAGAATTTATCAAGAGTGTAATTGTGATTCCTTGAGTTTTCCTCCATCTTTCTAATCCTTGATTTTCTCACACTACACTTGAGCATCCATTGTTATATCTATCCTTTAGGAGAGTTGTAGTGAGAGTTTGTAATTGGTGATCAAGTGTTTAGATCACCAAGAAATCATTTCTTGTTCTTTGAGAAGGCGGACGGTTGTGTTCGCGATTTGATTGAGGGTCCTAGTGAGGACTTGGTGTTGTTGGGTCCTAGTGAGGACTTGTAGCTTGAGGTGCGGCCTCGACGAGCCGGTGGCTTGTGGTGTGTACGGGACTAGAGAGTCCGAGGGCTTGTAGGTGTTGCGGCACCGAGGAGAGATCCGGTGGGATCTTGCATAGTGGAAATCCTTCGTGTGTCGAAGGCGGGGATGTAGAGCAAGTGTGCTCGAACCTCGAAACATACCCTTGTGTTTGCGATTGCTTACTCTATCTCTCTCTCTCTCTCTTTGTCTCTTTTATATCTTGCACTACTTACATTGTCTTTACTTTTATATGCATGATATACCCTTGTGCTTGATTGATATATAAATTGCGTGGGATTGTTGCTAACACTTGTATTCAACCAAGAGAGCCAACGCGGCACCTTAACCCATTTCAAGGGGAATCTAGAGGAGCTTGTCCAGAGCCTCGCAAGGAGAATTCGGCAACACTCTTGTGTTATACATAAGTGTTGAATTAAAAGAAGTTTAATTTGGTCAACTTAGTTTTAATTCCACATTATTTGTTCACAAGTGACCATTAGATTAGCCATCACCTATTCACCCCCCCTAGGTGAACTTACAATTGGTATCAGAGCCAAGTGCTCTTGATATTGGGTCTAACAACCTAAGAATTAAAGATCCTCTTTTAGGCTAATCACAAGATTTGTAC
Organism: Agave tequilana; assembly: GCA_038442645.1. NCBI lineage: Eukaryota > Viridiplantae > Streptophyta > Magnoliopsida > Asparagales > Asparagaceae > Agave > Agave tequilana. The sequence goes on from JAVJIF010023216.1 coordinate 44,980, forward strand.
ACACACAATGGACTTCATGTCACCACCCACCTTTGACACTCTTAACATCCAAATTTGGAAGGTTAAGATGTCTTTGTTCCTCAAAGGACTTGGCCTTAGTGTATATCTTGCCACAACTAATAAAGAATATGCTTAAATGGTAAGAACATTGAGGCTAATGCAAAGGCCCTACATGCTTTAGTATCTAGCTTAGATGATGATTATTTGTCTAAGTTGACTAATCTTGACTCGGCTTTTGTAGTATGGAACACCCTCCTCTCCCTTGGCGAAAAAGATCAATATTATGCGGGGAGCGATTCGGACGTTGGAAGCGACATCTCCAACGTGTGCTACATGGTCCAAGGGGATAACTCCCTTGAGGTAAACTCCGAATCCGATGATGAGGATGTTAATATGTCATATGATGAGCTTAATACATTTTGCCAATTATTGCTTGAGAAATATGACATGATTAAAAAGAATAATAAAAATTTGAAAAAGAAAATTGCTTGCATGCATATAGAACAAGATTCTTTTAAATCTAACATTGCATGTTTATAAAAGGACAACAACAATTTGAAAAAGAATTTTGATGCCATGATTAATGAAAAAGATTCATTAGAAAATAAAATGGCATGCTTAGAAAAAGAAAACAAAGATTTAAAAAATAAGAATGTTTCCTTGCTTACAAAATTGAATGATTTATGTGAAGGGAACACTATTTTGAAAGATAAAATTGATATGGTGGAAAAACAAAAAGAGTTGTTTTTCAAGAAAATATTACTTTGAAAAGAAAATTTGTTGAAAAAGAAAAAGATAATATTTCTCAAAAGAAAAAAAAAATGATCATATATCTCATCATGCTTTTCATGCCACTTCAAATGAGATAAATAGTTTGAAAAATAAGATAAATAATTTGAGCTCTAATTTGAGCACTTGTGCATTCAATCATACTAGATTGGAATCCTTGTTTCAAAAGAAACAAGTTCCACATGCTCATGCACATACACATCATGCTTATGTTGCACAACACGATCACAATCACACTCATAAGCATCATGCCAAGGTGTACATGTGTACACATTGTGGCCGCAAAGGCCATTTAGCAAAATTTTATTTTGATAAGAAACCTCATTTATATTTTGCTAAGTATAAAAGATTTTGGGATCCTTACAATAAAGCTAACCCCAAAGGACCCAAGAAAGTATGGGTACCAAAACCCCCACCCTTTGATTTTGATGTAGGTGAGGGCTCTCACAAAACGTGAGAGGATTGGTGCCTTGATAGCGGATGCAATGGACATGATGGACAAACCTTTGGATGCATTGCTATCAAGGAGATTTAGGTGGGAAAGACCACCATGCTTGGAGTTTTGGAATTGGTAACAATTTCTAAACTCCTATTTTATTTATGTACATGCTTTTATTTTCATAATATCATTCATAGCATGTTCATGTTTTAAGATTTTGGGTGCTTCATGTGGCATTTACATGCTTAAATGTAGAATGTGTCAAACTTGCATTTATACATATATGAATAGTGAACTACAATTGACTCATATATATTTGAACTTCATGCTCATTTGTATCCACTATATGCATGTGTATAGGCTAGTTTTGATGATTCGGTCATTTATACTTGTTATGCCTATCTTTGATCTTACTTCATGTATATGTGTGTTTAATTCAATCTAGTAAATATACATATATACCCCTTGAGTCATTTGCCTTCATGCAATATATATTGGACTCTTTTCATATTTGGGATATGTATGCATATTGTTAGAATTGGATAAATCATACATATACCATGAAGATTAGTATTTTAAATAAAAAAATGATTTTTCATGTTTTTGATTTGTACAACAAAATGTGATTTATGATCTTTTTGAGCTTGAATGACTATTTTCATAAAAATACTATTTACATAATCTTTTGAACACTCATCTTTTATGATAAAAGATAATTTTTAAGCTTTATGGACTATGAGTGCTTGAACTTTTATGTATTTAGTATTATTCATGGAAACATTTGACTTTGTATTTTTGAAGGATCTTTAACTAGTTTGTCAAAAATCCATTTAAACTAGTTATCTATTCTTCAAATTGATTCACATGATCCTATTTGTAATCATATGGATAAATTCTTTTGTATTTTCAAAATTTATTTGATGCTTCAGGATTTGAATATTAGTTTAAATGTTAGCATTTGTCAACACTTAGATTTATACTTATACACATTATGGATCACAAATAAATCTATATATGATTGGGTTTGAATGCTTATTTGTGCCCATTAGGTGTGTTAGTATAGCCTAAGTTTTGATGATTATTACATTTTAAACTTGTATTCCCATTTCGGATTTATGCTATGATCGTGTGCTTTCATTTCATGTATATGTTTGTCTTGCCAAAACATTAAGATATACATGGATACCTCTTGAGTCATTTGCCTTTCATGCAAATCTATATATGGACTCAATTGTGTTTTAAGGATATGTATGTATACTTAATGTCTTGTCAAAACATACATATATCTTGAAATATAAATTTTTGTTTTTAATAAAAATTTTGTAATTTTTTCAATAAAATTTTTGTGATGGATTTCATGATTTCAAAATTTTAAGGAATATGAGTTTTAGTGCTATTTTTCATGATACCATGTTCCACATAACTAGCACAGTCACTTCTTTTTGATATGGACTTTATGGATAGACTGCTTTTTAGTGCCTTGTGTTTCATTGATATTTCATGAAAATTTTTGCTTTATTCCTTAATTGAAGGATTCCGTACTAGTTGTTAAACATTTCCATTAACTAGTTCGAATTCTTCAAGTGGTAGATTATGTGATATATACACCTAAGCTTATTTTTCTATTGGTATCATTGGTTATTTGCAATTGGTATCAATATGAACTTTTTTGTATATACTCATATTTTGCTTTTCCTATATATGTATGTATCCATCTCAATTGATATAATTTCTTCATACATATATATGATAGTTTTTTGTGCTTGGTATCTTTTGAAGCACAAAGATTGTTGATGCTAAGCTTAATTAGAATTTCAAATTGGTATCCCATAATAAGCTTGTGCATTGTGTTTTGAAATTAGTATCAAAAACTCAAAAAAAAAAAATTGATATGAACTTGTGTTTCGTATTGCCTATATGCAAGGAGAGCTTAACATCTCTCTTACATATAGATTCATGTTGAGTATATTATAAATTGAGGAGCTTAACATCTCTTCTTTATATGATATACGTGTGTAGGGGGAGCTTCACATCTCCTTCTATGCATTACATAGTTGTGTTGTGTGAATTAGGGCTTCACATCCCTCTTTCAAGCAATGCACATTGTAGGGAAGCTAACTTAACGTCTTCCTCTTCATGAATGTATATCGCATATAAATCTTTATTGGTTGATTTGTATACCCCCTCCTTGATTTCTTTGTTTTTGACAAAAAGGGGGAGAAAAATTTTTTTTTGATTTGATTTTACTTTGAACCCCTTGTTGATGAATGACAAAAAGGGGAGAAGTATTTGAGTATATATGCATGTTTTCTTTGCTTAAGGGGGAGAAGTATTTGTCTTCCTTGTTAGTTATGCATATATGTTTTGGTTTGCAAATAATAGGAGAAAAAGATTTGTTTTGTTTTATCTCCATACTTGCATACATATTCACGTGCCTCATTGCCTTATCTATTGCTTATTTGATATGCATGAGTTAGGGGGAGCTTCCTTGAAGCTTTACTTTAATCCATGCATATATAACTTTATGAGTTTTTGTCATCATCAAAAAGGGGAGATTGTTGGCCCAAAGCCTATCACTCTAGTTTTGATGATGATCAACTCATGTAGTTATATTTGCTAATGATCTTGTTTAATTAGTGACAGATTCTTTATCAAGATCTTAGTAGGTGCAAAGCTCAACAAAGGATTAAATGTCAAGATTTGGAGCTAGCACGGGGTGATCCAAGGAGTTTTGGATCAAGCTTGGACCAGTCAAGAAGATGAGAAGCCTTCAAGGGAAGACTTCAAGAAGTTGAAGACTTGTGTCTAGGTATAAGATTTTGTTTTTATTTTAGTTAAAATGTAAAGGATAGAACAGTTGGTGGATTGCTCAAGTCATATCACACACACACTCTTGAGATTTAATTGTCTTTTCATAAAAGAATTTTTAGTTAGAAAAGACTCTTTCTTTTTGGTAAAAAGATTTTTCATTGGACAAAATACATGTCTTGGTTTTTGACGTTACCTATATACATATCTTTCAAAACCAAGTTTAGAGCCTTATGTCAAAAACTAGATATTCATCTTATTTGTGTAGTGGATCATATCCATACACACTTTGCTTTATAAGTTCAAAATATCTTGTTTTTTGTATCTTGTGAAGTTATGGAAAAACAAGTTTTAGAAAAACATATTTTTAGAAAAACAGTTTTTATTTTGATTGAAACTATTTTTCTGGATTTACTGTGAATTTCTGGGATTTTTATTAAGTTAAAAGACCAATCTTTAATCCCATTTTTCTGGTTCTGGCAGTTCTGATTTTTCAGAACTGACAGTGGCCGGTCGACCGGGTCGGTCGACCGGACATGCACAGACGTGCACGCCAGTGTGCACTGGAGGATCGGCCGACCGGGCCGGTCGACCGCTCCAGAGAGCTTGCTCTCGGGAAACTTCGGTCGACCGCACCGGTCGACCGACAGAGAAGGAATTCTCTGCTCCAAGTGCTCGGTCGACCGAGCCGGTCGACCGGAGGCTGCAACGGTCGGATTTTGACCGTTGCCGGTCGACCGGGCCGGTCGACCGGAAGCTCTGACAGAGCCCAACGGTCAGATTTTTCTGGCCTCTATAAAAGGGGGTTTTGTCATTGTTTTGAGCTAAGATTTTGGGGACTTCTTGAGCCAGTTTTTCTAAGTCTTTTCAGAAAGTTTTCTCCACATATTTGAGAGCAAATACTTCCAATCAATTGGGAAGAATTTATCAAGAGTGTAAATTGTGATTCCTTGAGTTTTCCTCCATCTTTCTAATCCTTGATTTTCTCACACTACACTTGAGCATCCATTGTTATATCTATCCTTTAGGAGAGTTGTAGTGAGAGTTTGTAATTGGTGATCAAGTGTTTAGATCACCAAGAAATCATTTCTTGTTCTTTGAGAAGGCGGACGGTTGTGTTCGCGATTTGATTGAGGGTCCTAGTGAGGACTTGGTGTTGTTGGGTCCTAGTGAGGACTTGTAGCTTGAGGTGCGGCCTCGACGAGCCGGTGGGCTTGTGGTGTGTACGGGACTAGAGAGTCCGAGGCTTGTAGGTGTTGCGGCACCGAGGAGAGATCCAGTGGGATCTTGCATAGTGGAAATCCTTCGTGTGTCGAAGGCAGGGATGTAGAGCAAGTGTGCTCGAACCTCGAAACATACCCTTGTGTTTGCGATTGCTTATTCTATCTCTCTCTCTCTCTTTGTCTCTTTATATCTTGCACTACTTACATTGTCTTTACTTTTATATGCATGATATACCCTTGTGCTTGATTGTTATATAAATTGCGTGGGATTGTTGCTAACACTTGTATTCAACCAGAGAGCCAACGCGGCACCTTAACCCATTTCAAGGGGAATCTAGAGGAGCTTGTCCAGAGCCTCGCAAGGGGAATTCGGCAACACTCTTGTGTTATACATAAGTGTTGAATTAAAAGAAGTTTAATTTGGTCAACTTAGTTTTAATTCCGCATTATTTGTTCACAAGTGACCATTAGATTAGCCATCACCTATTCACCCCCCCTCTAGGTGAACTTACAAAAGGCCTATCAAAACTTCTTGAGATAATTCATACAGATATTTGCGGACCACTCTCTATTCCATGTTTTACAGGAGAGAGATACTTTATCACATTTATAGATGATCTGTCTCGTTATGGTTATGTATATCTAATTCATGAAAAGTCTCAGGCTGTTGACATCCTTGAGGTGTTCATTACAGAAGTCGAGAGACAATTAGATAGAAAAGTTAAAATCATGAGATCAGATCGAGGTGGTGAGTATTATGGAAGATACGATGAGTCAGGATAAAATCCTGGCCCATTTGCCAAATTTCTAGAAAAGCATGGCATTTGTGCTCAATACACAATGCCAGGTACGCCTCAGCAGAATGGAGTTGCTGAAAGGCGAAACCGACACTTATGGATATGGTTAGGAGCATGATGAGCTTCTCTAATGTACCTAATTTATTGTGGAATGAAGCCTTAAAGACTGCTATGTATATCTTAAACAGGGTTCCTAGTAAGGCAGTCTCAACAACTCCTTTCGAGTTGTGGACTGGTAGGAAAACTAGTTTAAGACATTTACATGTTTGGGTTGTCCAACAGAGGCTAGAATATATAATCCATAAGAAAAGAAATTAGACTCAAGGACAATATCTGGGTATTTCATTGATTATCCAGATAAATCTAAAGGGTACAAATTTTATTGTCCTAACCATAGTACAAGAATTATTGAAACTAGTAATGTCAGATTCCTTGAGAATGGCGAAATTAGTGGGAGTGATGAACCAAGAAAGGTGGATCTTGAAGTGATAAGAGTAAATATCCTAATACCCTTTACTTCAAGAGAAATTGTTGTCCCTCAGCTTGATCATCAAGCTGAGTTATCAGAACAACATAATGATATTGGTTCACCACTTCATGAGGATATCGCCATTGAAAATGTTGTAGAACCACCACACAACCGGCAGCTTTGAGGAGATCTCAAAGGGAAAGAAGATCTGCCATTTCAGATGATTATGTGGTGTATCTACAGGAATCTGATTTTGATATTGGGATTAATAAAGATCCAGTTTCATTTTCACAAGCCATTGAAAGCAATGATTCTAATAAATGGATTGATGCTATGAATGAAGAGTTGAAATCTATGGACCAAAATAAAGTCTGGGATCTCGTCGAATTGCCTAATAACTGTAAGAAAGTCGGGTGTAAATGGGTCTTTAAGACCAAGCGCGACTCCAAAGGCAATATCGAACGATATAAGGCCAGACTTGTGGCTAAAGGTTTCACTCAGAAAGAAGGCATTGATTATAGAGAAACCTTCTCTCCGTATCAAAGGACTCTTTTAGAATCATTATGGCTCTTGTAGCTCATTATGACTTAGAGTTACATCAAATGGATGTGAAAACATCTTTTCTGAATGAAAATTTGGATGAGGAAATTTGCATGGAGCAACCTGAAGGGTTCGCAAAGAAAGGAAAAGAACACTTGGCTTGCAAATTAAAGAAATCCATATACGGACTAAAACAAGCTTCCAGGCAATGGTATATAAAGTTTAATGATACCATTACCTCATTCGGATTTACAGAAAACACTGTTGATCAGTGTATATATCTGAAGATCAGTGAGAGCAAGTTTATCTTTTTGGTTCTGTATGTGGATGATATTTTGTTAGCCAGTAGTGATATTGGTTTACTGTATGAAACTAAAGATTATCTTACCAAGAACTTTAAGATGGTTGATATGGGTGAGGCAGCTTATGTCATTGGCATAGAGATCTTCAGGGATAGATCTCGAGGATTGCTAGGACTGTCTCAGAAAGGTTATATCAATTGAGTCTTGGAAAGATTTCATATGGAACTATGTTCAGCCAGTTGTGCACCCATTATGAAGGGTGACAAATTAAGTGGGAGTCAGTGTCCAAGAAATGACTTAGAAAAGGGTCAAATGCAGAAAGTTCCGTATGCGTCAGCTGTTGGGAGCTTGATGTATGCACATACTTGTACCAGGCCAAATATCAATTTTGCTGTTGGGATGTTAGGAAGATACCAGAGTAATCCAGGAATGGAGCACTGGAAATTGGCAAAGAAAGTAATGCGGTATCTTCAAGGGACGAAGGACTATATGCTCACATATAGGAGATCTGATCAGTTGGAAGTGATCGGTTATTCGGACTCAGATTTTGCTGGTTGCCCAGATAGCAGGAAGTCTACCTCAGGCTTTATTTTCATGCTAGCAGGTAGGGCAATCTCGTGGAAGAGTGTAAAGCAGTCTATCACTGCTTCATCCACGATGGAGGCTGAGTTCGTAGCATGTTTTGAGGCCACGAATCATGCATTATGGTTACGTAATTTTATCTCAGCACTTGGTGTAGTTGATTCTATTGCCAGACCGCTGAAGATATTTTGTGATAATACAGCAGCCGTTTTCTTCTCTAAGAATGGAAAGTACTCTAGTGGTTCCAGACACATGGAACTTAAGTACTTGGTGGTTAGAGAAAGTTCAGAAACAGAAGGTGTCAATTGAAAATATAAGTACCACTTTAATGGTTGCTGATCCATTGACCAAGGGATTGCCTCTAAAGACATTCAAAGAACATGTTATTAGAATGGGTCTTTTGAGCAATCTGTAATGTATGTTTTTGGTACTTGTGTAATTGACACTATATTGCGCAATAAAAGTTTGTTTCTGTATTTCCTGTTATCCAATTATGTGTGCACATATTATGTATGGATGTTTGTTAAACAGGAAATGTCTTGACAAGACAAATTACAGGGGTCATTTTGGTTATGGACTCAATTAGTAAGGGTTATCAATGTTGTGGTACGTAGAAGGGAGTATGACATAGATGTTGTATAACCGCTATGACTCACATTGATGGTCCAAGCTAATTGCAGTATTACAGTATCTCATTATTTGGGCTTATCAGTTATTTTTTTTAAATTCGTGATCACGTGTCGAAGTTTTTCAGTATGGAATCCAATAGAGTCAAAATGTTTTAAAAAAAATGAGTCTTTTTATTTGTTTTCTAAAGTTGTACTATAATCGGCTAGTGGTCCAAGTGGGAGAATGTTAATCTCACATTAAGGTGGACCACTAACCTTTTAGTATTAATTGGATTCCATAATTAAAGCCTAACTGATATTATGTATGCCCAAATATAAAGTTACATTTGTATAAGGTTTAATAATCATGTGTGATATTAAGGGCCATGATGGGTGGTTTTATCACATGTGATTAATTGCAACTGTAGACCCACTTCTCTCCTCTTGAAAAGAAACAACCCTCCTCCTTTTGTGGGGTTCCATCATTATTTGAGTTAGGGTTTGTGAAAAGAGAAAGAGACAGAGAGAAGAAGGAGTTTGCAATTAGGGTTTGCAAGGATCAAGGAAAGGTTTTGGATCTTCATCAACATACCTTCACTATTCCGCTAATGGCTTCAGGTATGTATTTATGTATATGCATTTGAGATTTTTCTTGAGATGTATGGATTCTAGATCCTTGATAGATGTTTTCACTATCATGAAGTATTTAAGTTTTATTCTTACATTATTTTCTTTTGGCTCTTATATTAATTTTGTTCGTTGGTACATCTATCTATCTGTCTTCATCCGCATGAAAGAGAGCAGCGCCCGCTTCTTGACCTCGCTCATTCGCTGCTGTCGTCTAGGCGCTGCCCCCTTTCTTCCTCCTCCTCCCCCTCTCCTTCTCCTTTCCCCTCTCCGCTCGAACCGCTCCCTCTCCTCTCCCCCCTCTCCGCCCCCCTCTTTCTCTCTCACCACTGTTGCTTCTTCGCCGATGGCCGCCGTCGATTGATTTTCTGCCGCCGACAACAGTATACCAATCTATAAAATAATTAAAGAAGTGCGGTTACATTACACAACATCGTACGCAGAGCTTCATCCATCTCTCCATCTCCATCTCCATGGCGATGTAGCAGTTTGCTGCTTTCTCCTACCAAAAGTTCGTCCACCTCGCCTTGGATAGGCCCAGCCGGCTGCTCTCTCTCTCTCTCTCTCTCTCTCTCTGCTCTTTCTTTTAATAATTTTTTGGTTTGCTTTTCTTTTCATTACTAGAAATTTTGTGTGATTTTGTATATGGACTCTAATTTGGAATTTTTGTCTGCATACCCTTTAGTTGGTGAGTTGGGTTTTCTGAATAAGTTGAGTTTTTTCTATAACTGGGCATTATGTCCTATCTGACGCGGAGTAGGGGAAGCGAACGATACCAGTTAAATCTTGTTCTAATGCCAACGAGTCCTGAAAGAAACCTTCAAGTAGAAAAGTACTCGAATCCTCGAGCACAACACTCGAATCCTCGAGCAAAAGATAGCAACCCGAATTCACGAGCAATAAGAGAGACAAAGTTAATTTTAATTGAAGAATTATTGATAAAAGATTGTTTCAAAATAAAAGATACAAGGGCCTTTAGAGCATCCTATGATGCCCGCCATTTTGCAGGGCAGCTTGAAGAATAATCTAGGAATATTCTCCAATTTAGAGGGAGAATATGCAAGGCACTCCAATGCACCAGCAAAACAAATTTTTAATTAAAGTTATTTTAATTAATAGTATATTTTAAACTAATTAATACTTATTATTTTTTAACAAAAAATATTGTTGGAAACATTTCACCGATACTTTTAAATGGGACTAATATTGAATGTCTTTGTAGTTAATTTTAAATTAATTTTAAAATTAATTAGAAATTTATTTTTCAAATAAGCAAATACATTAGGATCTATTTAAACCTCCTGAAAGAAACTACAAATAGGAATATAGAAATTATATTACATGAGAAAATAAGGTAACAATAGCCTAGTAGTCTGGTAGGTCATCTCCGTAGCCACGGGTACTGTACTGATATCCCGATGGACTACCATATTCAGCTCCTCCTGAAAACTAAGTAAAATACCCACCGTGGTTGTACACGAAGAGCCATCGACTTGAAAATCACTACTATTCTATTAATGATTTCTTATTTTTTTTCCCTTTCAAAGTATGCACGTTCTCTCGCATCAGAAATCTTATTTAAATCAATCATCAATATTTCCCTATCCTCGCGATCATGCTCAACACGAACTTGCTCATGTTGTCCTTCAAACACGCTTTGTCATCATCAAAGGGCCATCACGTTTTTGGATAAGATAGTACTACATGACATCATGACTGCTTGCGTAATACTACACAATATGATTGTGGAAGATGAATGTGAGGAAGAATCATATAATGTTGATTCTACTCAACCTTCAATTGTTGAAGAGATTGAGGGCGATAATGCCAAAAAATTTTGACAGTTTCTCGCTCAACATAAGAATATCCAAGATCGAGAGGCTAACTTTGAACTTCAGAATGCGCTAATTGAACACTTATAGTAGAGGTACGACAACGAAGGAATGTAATTGTTTTTTCAAATTCGATGTATTCCAACGTTTGATATATTACAAGTTCAATATTATTCTTATTTTATTGCAAACAAAAATAAGGATATAATAAATAATAATATATTTAAAATCTATATTAAAAAATTCAATATTAGTCTCATTACAAGGATATCAGTGAGACATTTTCAATAATATAATTGTAATTAAAAATAGATGAGTAAATTTAAACTATATTGATTTTAAATAATTAATTTATTTATACTAAAGGATACATTCAGTATTTTAAAAAAATCACATGAGATTGTAAGGGAAAATTTGAAATTAATAAAAGTGAATAGTAAAATGGAGGGTGCTCTCTAGATTCACCATCTCCCTCCTAATTTGGAGGGCAAATGAGCTCCCTCTATTATTAGAGGTGGAAATGAAGGGTAGCAGGAGCGCTTCTCCCAATTTGGAGGAATGGAGGGTTCACTGAAAATGCTCTATATAAGCTTACAAAGAATACTACTCCTATTAAGAAACTATATCCTATTTATAAAAGAAAATAAAAGAATTAAAAGAGTTATAATCGATCTAGGTAATTTTAATTTAAAATAAAAAATAAATCAATTAGAGTCCAAATTAAACCCAAAAAAAAATCCTAGTTAATCTCAGAATGCAGCAGAAATTTGTTCGGTGGTCAACCAGGCGGTGCTCAGCATGGTCGGTCGACTGGCTTTGGAAATAAGCTCTCTGGTCTTGCTTATGCTATTGCTCAGTTGACCGGCGGTTGACCGGTTGACTGGACTTGAATTTCTTCTTCAGGTCTCTTTCAGGCATCGACCGGCCCGATCGACCGTTATCTTCAGTGGATTTTTCCGATCAACTGAGGCTTGCTTTTGTGCTCTGGTTGAGTCTTAATTTGTGACTCGCCCTCCTACATCACCATCCCTATGCATTTGATTGGAGTTGAATTTCAATTCCCAATTGGTGGCTAGAGTTTTCTAGCATGGCATCTAAGTTCAGGGAATTTTGGCACTGAAAACATCATTTTCTTTTTAATTAATTTGAATAATGGGGTTCATCTAGGAAGGATCCCCACCCATTGTCCAAAATGTAATGCTATGTGAAGAAAATCGCAAGACCAAAGAGCAACAAGCAAGGCACAAAATGGAATAGCTAAAGGAGAATAACAACTTGGGGATATATTGGATAACTCTGAGAAATTGGAGACACCTCACCGGCATTGTCAACCGACAAATTGTTAAACCCTAGTGATAAAAAAGCATCACCGGTTAAGGCACTTGTCAGAGTGTTGTATTGTATTAGATCAGGATTATACATTGATTGCCAAAAAAGATGCACAAGAATAAGTAAAAGAGAGATAGTCGATGTGGTACCTTTAGCGATTCTTCCGTAATTGTGAAGTGGCTTATATGGGTCGTGTCCACGAGGAGGGGAGGCGATAGAAGCTTGATGTGCGGTCTTCTTTTCGTAAAAAGATGCTTCTTTGTTTAAAAAATGAATTGAAAAAAATAAGAAAGATTGTAGAGATGGTTTGAAAAATATTTGTTGTTGGAAAAGTGTTTTGTATTTTTAGAGATGGAAATGCATGCTAACCTTCTACTAATTGCTCCCAATAACCTCTAACTTCTTGAAGACATGAACTAACAATGGATCATAGGCAAGCACAAACCTTGTGTATAAGAATTTTTCACGTGGTAGATCGAATGAAAGTTCCACCCATCACCTTACTTCACACGACAAAACTCGAACATTCCTCCATCAAGATCAATTTTAAGGCGAGCATAGAGGAAGAAACAAGTGCTCTATTGGTATCGGTAAGGATGCATGGGAGTTCCACTAACTTACAAAAATCAAATAGAATTAACAACTTCTATAAATCATCAAAACTTAGGAGTCAAGTATGAAATAAGAAAGTAAGTCTACTTGTTAGTAAGTTAGAATTAAAACTCTCATCGTAATATATCATAGCTCTCGTTTTGCACAAGACTTGTTTGACACTTAATGATTCATATAGGTTCTTCAAGCACGTTACTAGAGGTTAATAGGCTAGCAGTTGGTTAGTAATGCTATAAGAAAGTTAGTTAGACATGATAAGTGAAAACAAAGAGAAGATGAAAGGAGAGAAAATATACTAAACTAGTACAAGTAAAAGTAAGGTAAAACATAAAGAACAATGTGGTAAAGGAAGAACTTCACTTGTATTTGATTGTCACCTTCAAGATACAAGCTTCACTCAATCTCTCTCTCTCTCTCTCTCTCTCTCTCTCTTCCCCCCCCCACCCCCTCTCTCTCCCCACTCTAATGGCTAACCTAATGCAAGAAAGAAAAGAAAAATACAACAACCAACTAACAAGAACTCCTATTCTCTGGATATCCCCTCTCTCTGAAATCCAGGAAGTATATATAGGTACAGGTGTATGGGGCGACGGAGTGGGGAGTATGGCCCCTGGCGCTGGCAGAGTGGTGCCAGGATGGTCGCGAAAAGGCCACGCTGGCGCCACTTTGCCAGCGCCAGAGCGTCCAGACTGGTGCCAAGGAGAGGGGGTCTGTATCTACAATAAATGTGTTGACTTCTGCTCCTAGCAATAGAGGATTGGGCTTCAAGTATGGGCTTCTTCTTGGCTCTAAAAAATCCTCAAATATGTTAGAGTTTTGGGGCTCTTTTCTTCTTCAAGCCATGAACCTAGAAACAAGGAGAAACACCCATTAGTGAACAAAATTTTATTAAAATAAATGTGAACATGTGATGAAAATATGCAAAATGAACACTATCACACCCCCATTTATCTTTTGCTCGTATCTGACAAAATAAAAGAAACTAGAAAGCTAAGCTAAGAAAGTTTATTACACCACTTTCGCAGGTGACGAAATTGCACTGAGCATGTTGTGGCACCCCGATCCGGCGGGTACGGGGACGCCACTACGACGTACATACGCAGGGCGATGGTACCATCACGTATGTACGCTAAGCATCAATTCAACACAATCATGGATCAGAGTGCGAAAATACGTGGTATTATACATTCTAACACAAAAAATGGTACAAGTAATTAGTCATCACAAATAGTGACATAATATTACATCAATATTACATTACTAAATAGTACAAAAGTAGATTATACAGGGTACAAAAGATAATAACTCACGAACTGGAAAAGAGAATCTCGCGAGCGGGGAAAGATGGGACGAAGCTACGGCTGATCTGCCTGCTCCTCGAAGTGGCCTGGCCATCAGCTGAAGGGTCCACCTCGGTCCAACCTGCTAAATCTGAACATACAAATTTAGGGTTGTTAGTGGGCAACCCAGCGATTGCAAAAAGAAGCCAAGTGGCAAGTATATATAAAAGTAAGTGCAACAGGTCAAGTATAATGTACCCAAATCAATAAGCATGGAATAACCACAATAAATAGTGAAATATGAAAATAACATTAGAATTTATGTGGCATGAAAAGTTAGTGTAGCAAGTCAAATGTCATGTAATCAAATAGCAAGTAAGAAATAACTACCATAAATAACAAGTAATAGAATTCATGTAACATTAAGTCAATTATCGAGTTATTATTAAGACTCGTTTAATTTGTATATTTCGGTATATGACCGGTGCTATATACTTCCGCATACAAGCCGAGCAAGGTTGGTTATTGAAATTGATGGGGAACGACGAACCATGTTTAGAATGGGTCCCGTGCATGCCCGGACAACAGTCCAGGAGCATCCGGTACTGAATCGGAACGTACCGCTAGGCACCGGGACTTACTATATGCCCAAAGGTCTTAGTATACGCCCGAACAGGTATAGAGTGTCACCGTTCCCACAGGATATACCCAGAGGATTATAGCACACCCGACAGGCAGGCAAGGGGTAGGGGTGCCAGTACACCCCTCGGAAACGCCTGGTGGCCTTCAGGTCGAATCCAACAGGAATAGTTGTACAACATATGTATGGCCACCATATACACAGAAGCTATATCGATACCCATCAATTTCTCACATCCCGGTGAAAGTTGTTTAAATATAACAAAGTGTCAAATAATAAAGTCCACAGGGTATTCACAAAAGTCTAATATCCATGGTTATCCTATTACGGGGGTCAACAGGAGTATAATATCAAGAGTAATGTTAGGAGCCTCCCTATTTCAGGGTTCAAGTATACAGGAGTTCAGGAGTACAGAAGTTCAGGAGTACCAAATATCTGATAATAATATAATAATCATGCTAAGTCCCCGTAAAAGTGATAGTCATGAATATGTCATATAATACAGGAATCATGGGTGGTAGTGTCCGGTCAAGAGTCACAATGTCAAGTCAATGTACTTGTACCACACGAGAGCATGTCATATACTGGGTGTCAGGATCAGGTGTCAAGTATGACATATATCAAGTACCGTGTCTAAATATCAAGTGTCGTGGGACAGGTTTCAAATATCAAGTGCTGGTGTAAATTCTGAGTGCCGTGTCATAAATCATATATCAAGTGTACATGCCAAGTGTCGGTGTAAATACTGTGTGCCGGTGTAGATACTGAGTGCCGGAGTCATAAATCATATATCAAGTGTAACATGCCAAGTGTCAGTGTAAATACTGTGTGCCAGTGTAATACTGAGTGCCGGTGTCATAAATCATATATCAAGTGTAACATGCCAAGTGTTGGTGTAAATATTGAGTGCCGATGTAAATACCGAGTGCCGGTGTAAATATCGAGTACAACAACATATATTAACTTGTGTAGCGGGGTATCATGTGCTAAAAATTACAGTAGCAAGTAAGGTATTAAATATTACGGTGGTAACAAGATGTTCCCATATTAATTAACATGCTATAAACATTTGAGTGATAATTATTAAGCATAAATAAATACTCACTTAAATCCGGGACGCAATACCGAGAAAGTCCGGGGAGTCCGCTAACACGCCCCATCATGTTATTAGTCCATAAATATATTAAAATATATACATATATATATTATATATTATAAATAATAGAGAGGGAATGAAAAGGAGAGAGAGAAGAGAGAAAGTTGTAGGATGGAGAGAGAGTATGGTATTTTTAAAAAAGGGATATGAATTAAAAAGGGAGGGGTAGGGCTGTAAATATGGGGAAGTAAATTTAGAATGAGGGTATGGGTATTTTAGGGAGGGGGGAAAAGTGTGTTTTATTTAGGAAAAGAAATGAAAGAAAGAAGAAGAATGGAAAAAGAAAGAAAGAAAGAAAGGAAAAGGAAAGGAGTGGAGGGGATGGCGCCGGCCACCGGCGCCGGCGGGCAGGCGCCGGCGGTGACGCCACCGGGGAGGGGAGGCGGCGCGCGCGGGCAAAGGGGTGGGGGAGGTTGTTGGGTGGTTGTTGTGGTTTTGTTGGTGGAGGTGGTGATGGTGGTTGGTGGTGGGGTGGTTGTGGTGGTGATGATTGGTGGAGTTGGGGAGTTAGAGGAGGAGGAGGAGGTGATGATGGGGTAGTTGGAGTGGTGGAATTGTAGAGGTGGTCGTGAATTTTGGAGGAGGAAGGGAGGTGATGGAGGTGGTTTGGTTAAAATTGGTGGTGGTTGGTGGTTGATGGAGGTTGAGAGAAGGTGGTGGAGTGGAGAGGGGTTGTGGGGGAGTGGGTGGCTTGTCTAGGGCAGTCGGCGGTGGTGGTAGTGATGGTGGAGGCGACGGTGAGGAGGGGATGAAAGAGTTGAGTTAGTTTGAAGTGGTTTGGAGTTAAAATGAAATTGGAAATGGGACAGAAGGAAGGGAATTAAATGGAGAAGGAAGGGAGTGGTGATGATGAAAGGGGATGGGGGGAGATGGGCTGCTCAGCCCATCATGCCCTGCTCTCGTTGCTTGCTGGCTGCGGCTACGTTTGCAGGGTAAGGAGGTTGGAGTGTGGGGGAAGAAAAGAAAAGAAGAAAAAGAAGAAAAAGAAAGGAAAAAGGGAAAATTTAAAGGAAAAGAAAAGAAATATAAAAAA